>MJUT01034512.1:47808-68469 GCA_002080005.1 Gigantidas platifrons
TTCGCATGTGAGTTTGTCGTGAACATTTAAATTCACCGCACACAAATATAGGTCACCGTGATCTACTATTTCTGCCTGAATGACTTCGACATTTTTGCGTGAATGTTTGTGTTTAGGTCCAATGTAGACAAACTACTTGGCCCAGGTTGATGAAACTTCACATGTGAGTTTGTCATGAAAATTTAAATACACCGCATACAAATATAGGTCACCTTGACCTACTATTTCTGCCTGAATGACATCAACATTTTTGCGTGAACGTTTGCGTTTAGGTCCAATAACTACATGGCCCAGGTTGAAGAAACTTCACATGTGAGTTTGACGTGAACATTTAAATACACCGCACACAAATATAGGTCAACGTGACCTACTATTTCTGCCTGAATGACTTCGACATTTTTGCGTTAACGTTTGCCTTTAGGTCCAAAGTAGACTTGGTCCAGATTGATGAAACTTCACATATGAATTTGTCGTGGACAGTTAAAAACATCGCACACAAATATAGGTCACCGTGATCTACTATTTCTGCCTGAATGAATTCAACATTTTTGCGTTAACGTTTGCGTTTAGGTCCAATGTAGACAAACTACTTGGCCCAGGTTGATGAAACTTCACATGTGAGATTGTCGTGGACAGTTAAAAACACTGCACACAAATATAGGTCACCTTGACCTACTATTTCTGCCTAAATGACGTTTGCGTTTAGGTCCAATGTAGACAAACTACTTGACCCAGTTTGATGAAACTTCACATGTGAGTTTGTCGTGGACAGTTAAAAACACTGCACACAAAAATAGGTCACCGTGACCTACTATTTTTGCCTGAATGACTTCGACATTTTTGCGTTAACGTTTGCATTTAGGTCCAATGTAGACAAACTACTTGGTCCAGGTTGATGGAACTGCACATGTGAATTTATCGTGGACAGTTAAAAACCCCTCACACAAATATAGGTCACCGTGACCTACTATTTCTGCCTCAATGACTTCGACATTTTTGTTAAGACCTGTTTTACTATTACATTTATATGTCCATTTTGAATACCATTAAATGGTTTTCTTTTAGCTAAACTGAAGTATTGGTCTTAACCAAATTAAACACTAACCACATGGTTATGACATTCACATGTAACTATAGATTGCACAGGCGAGCTGGATGGTCTGCCTTGCGACCAGCTATTTTTCTGTTATTGTCCATACATCCAGGGGAATACAGCTTCATTTGTCTGTTATTGTCCATACACCCAGGGGAATACAGCTTCATTTGTCTGTTATTGTCCATACACACAAGGTAATACAGCTTCATTTGTCTTATTGTCTATACACCCAGGGAAATACAGCTTCATTTGTCTGTTATTGTCCATACTCCCAGGGGAATACATCTTCATTTGTCTGTTATTGTCCATACACCCAGGGTAATACAGCTTCATTATTTTCTGTTATTGTCCATACACACAGGTAATACAACTCAGTTTGTTTGTTATTTTCATTACACCCAGGGGAATACAGCTTCATTTGTTTGTTAGTTTCCATACACCCAAGGGAATACAGCTTCATTTGTTTGTTATTGTCCATAAACACAGGGTAATACAGCTTCATGTGTCTCTTATTGTCCATACACCCAGGGGAATACAGCTCCATTTATTTTTTATTGTCCGTACACCCAGGGTAATACAGCTTCACTTGTCTGTTATTGTCCATACATCCAGGGTAATACAGCTTCATTTTTCTCTTATTGTCCATACATCCAGGGTAATACAGCTTCATTTGTCTGTTATTGTCCATGCACCCAGGGTAATACAGCTTCATTTGTCTGTTATTGTCCATACATCCAGGGTAATACAGCTTCATTTGTCTGTTTATTCTCTGTCTGTTTTGTTTTTCATTTCATTAGATAATTACTAGTTAAAATGCATTTCATGATCATTTATCGTTCAAAATACATGTGTGTTGTGCTGATAAAGATTTCTTGTAGAGTATATTATTATCTATTCTTTCAATCTGGTATATTTACTAAAATGAGATAAAGAGCAGGTATAACATAAATATTTCGAAATTTTTTTAAATATCATTAATAATGTTTTTTCAATAACACAATTATTGATTTTTTAATTTCAGTTAATATCATAGGGCTATTGCACGAATATTGATGAATATTCTTTAAAGCAGAATTGCATGATCTTGTAGGTGCAATTAATTTTCTGCAAGGGATGATACTAATAATCAATATTTTTATTTGTAAAGCATAACTTTTAAAATCATAAAATGACGAAATCACCATCTTAACACATCGATGACGTCATGATTTGAAGCGATATTACCCTAGTGAAAATATCAGGGAACATTGTGCTTTAGCTTTATGTTACCTTCTACAAAAAATATTATACTGCTATGATCAAAAGATATATCAACCCAAGAAATGCAACCTTCTCCTTGGCATACGGTCTCGTTGAATAATGTTTCTTGCATGATTTGACAAAGCCCAATAGTATCAGTATCAATCATTCAATAATTGTATTGCATCGTTATTTATTTGGTTTTATTCAGGTCAACTTCAGTGGGTTGTAAAAGAAAAGGTAACTGCCTATGGACAGAATTTGATATTGTTTTGTCCCATTGAAAACTGCTGCAGTGAGCCGGCAGGATGGTCTGTTGGACCTAAGGCGATAATTCTGGATGTAAGAACATTTTCAAATGATCCCAAAGGGAAATACCATGAAACATATAATAAAGATGGGTTTGGTGTTGTCATCCGTAATCTGTCTGAAGCAGATTTAAATGTTACTTATCGTTGTGTTTATGGATTTAACCAGTCAACCCCGAAATATTTGCTTCATGGCGATGTCTTTAGAGAAAGTAAGTAAAATCAATATAAAACACAAATACAAAAAAAAATGTATAGCATTAAATATGAAAACTGAGATCCTTTTGGTTACAATATTATAATTAAAGCATGCTTTAAAGGAATATTTTGTAATATATGTCTGGTAAGAAAGAATGCGGATGTAAATGAACATGGGATACTATCCACTTTTTCACTTAGACACAAATTAAAGTAAAGGAACAGCGTTCTGCTTGTCATTCTACTTTCATAATCACAATAGGGTCTTTAATAATAATCATATATACCCTAAATGAGTGCGAAACGGTCCCTATCCAGCAGTACTGTGGCAATCTTCTTTCTATAAACACTACATCTGGATCAATTTGATGTTATTTGGTCTATATGTTCCTTTGGAAAAGGAACATTCATTATAATATTTGATAAGTCAGTTTTCCTTAACGAAACTCCACAGAGGTTTGATAATAATATTATTATACTGACCCACTGAGCATAGTGACCAGTGCCCATGTTTGCTCAAGTTAAAATCTTACCGATTGGAGTTTCCACCAGTTGTTACTATGGACACTAACTAGAACTTAGAATGTGAATTAACTAGTTCTTTCAAAAACATAGTTTATCGGTGATGATGTATGTAATTATGCCCATCCCAGAAGCTGGAGACAATTAGTTTTACACATTTCAGTACGTATGTCTGTACGTCCCTCACACATTTGGTTTCCGCTCAATAACTTATGTTCCCCCTTAGCCAATCATTTGAAATGTATCAACCAGGTCAGTAATCATAATAAGAATGTCAAATTCGATTACTGACTTTACCGCTTTATCCGTTTTGGAGATATGCCCCTTGATTTTCCGGGTGGAATAACTGTTTATTTTTAGCTGCATTTTAAAATAGGGAAAAAATCAAGATAAATAGATTTGCACAGATTATGGAAAGTACTATATCAAAAAAAGCATAACAATTAGGTATTTGTTCATGTATTTCTATCTACAAATGCTTAAAAGAATGTGCATAATGTTTTCAAGATAGTAAGTACTATCATCAATAGTTCACCCTAACCAAAACTTACTTGCGGTGGACATTTTTAAAATAAAATATATGTGAAAAATCATATCTTATCATAAAAATGATCTCAAATAATGATTTTAATTGAAAAAAAAGAGAAAAGAGAAAAGATTATTGCTTGATAATGGTAGGTGTAGAAACCACCCGCTTGTATATTTATCATTTTGCATCTAGTGTTAGTAATTGTGTTGTGTTTTGTTGGTCTTCGACTTGTGTCTTGTGTACCCAATGTTGACAGTTTCTGTGGATTGTCCATTCTGTTTCTCTTAGGTTTATTAAGTCATTCTATCTATTATCATCAAATGTTTGGTTTTCAGATGTTCCTGACAAAGATAAAGAGATTGATCTTATAGCAGCAATGTATGTAATTTTATATTTCATAAAGTGAAGGAACGAGAGAAAAATACAGAAATGTAAAGTTTTGTTTACGTAGTATGAGTTTCGGGATAACTTTTTCACTTTTTTTTATTTTAATGAATAGCCATTAACAGACCACTAACTACTTTCAGTTTTTATTTAGAACTACATTTGTATATAAAATAAATTGCAGGAATTTGATTCGGACCAGTAAATTCAAATGTTCATTTCGGGAACTGGGCCAGTAAGATGCCACATTTCTTTTAAAGTTCTGACTCGAATATCTCGAATGATATTGCAAATATTCGATGTCCCTAGTTATTTTCAAGAGTCCCCTGTCTGACATTATTTTGATTTTCTGTTTGAGGACATGGGATATACATGTATATATGAATTAACATGCAAAAAAAGTATCTAGTCTGTCAAACTATAGACTATATATGTATATGCAGATGTCTATGACTATGAACATAAGGAACTGTCTATCCCCTTCTGAAGCACATGCTTGAGTTCTCCCTTAAAATATTTTATTGGGTTTGGTCATTTGTGATTGTATATTTTCAAAATAAAAGTTTATTGAAATGTAGGAGTCTTTGACAACTTTCATTCTTCATTTTGTATTGATACTGGTTTGTGGTTACGTTAACAATCACATTCTTGAATATTACACTTACTTTGAAAGTTCTTTTCTGTTATTAAAAAAAATTAAATGCATACTTTATTTCAAAATCTTAAGAGAGAAATTACAGTAAGAATATAGAAAAGGCTAGCAAATTAACAAGTATATTCTTTAAATGTGCATTTAATATGATAATATAAGCTTTAAGATAAGAAATTCATAATGATGCTATTTTAATTATTCAAAAACTGCAAAGAATCTGAATGCTGATATAACTTCATACTATGTCAAGGAAATGAAGCAAACACCAATATTATCAAATCTTTATTTTCAATAGTACACAATCATAGGGGAAGTCCATATTTCTTTTCTGAATTATCAAGTTTATTTCTACTGCCTACCAAACTTGTACATTTATCCTTGACCTGAAAAATTGCAGAACCATGTGACATCTTTCTCAGAAATAACAATGGAAAATGACTGATGGTTGTTAATCTTGAGAAATCATTCTAAATGAAAAATTGTTCAATGGTCTGGTCAAGAAGATTTTTTAAAGTTAGGAAACACCTTCAAAAGCAAATCCGAATTCACCAAAATCAAAAATTGGCTGGGGTGCTTCCACCTGCACCCTTACCAGGGCTTTTCACTGAATCCACAGGGAGCCTTCTGACTCTCGGCCGAATTTTCTATCCGTCTATAATTCTAAAATCTTCCCCTATAAAAATTTGTAGTGAAAACACTGAGTGTTGGGTGTCACTAGTAGAGCAGGAACTGTTTAGCCCTTCCGATGCACCTGAGTTCACCCCCGATTTTTAGTTCTTGTTTCTCAGTCTTGAGTTTTCTCTGTAGTTTGTGTAGTTTGTTTTTGTAAATCATTGTTTGTCCTATTGTCCCTTTTCTTTTGCTCATTGAATAGTCCTTCTTCAACTTACTGCTTAACCCTTTGTTTTTACTTTTAAGCGAAAAACATAATACATTCATTATTATGGCCTTTATTATATATATAGTCGGTAGTCCACGTCTGATCACGCTCCGATTAGTTTGGTGGTGGCAGGCCGTTTTATGGATGGGAGAAACTGGAGTAGCAAGAGAAAACCACCGACGTTCTTAAATTAATTGACAGGAAATGTTTGACGATACCAAAGGGGTAATCATTAAGTTAAGGGGTATACATAACGTTGTATCCAGTACTCCTTACTATGGATGGGGAATTAAGGGATATACATAACGGTGTATCCAGTACTCCTTACTATGGATGGGGATTGAACTCCCATATTTTTGTAGGGGATTCATATTCAACACGATTTCCATATAAGATTATAGTCCTGTCGTTTAACAGTGACACAACAGGTGCCACTATGGGAGCAGGAAATTCTTTTTTCTATCTTGAATTTTCAGTGGGCTTTGGGTTGCCCAATCTTTCGTTTTCTGTGTAGTATTTCGTCCACCATTGTTTTGTCTGTCTTCTTACTGTTTGACGATACCAAAGGGGTAATCATTAAGTTAAGGGGTATATACATAGCGTTATATCCAGTACTCCTTACTATGGATGGGGAATTAAGGGGTATACATAGCGTTGTATCCAGTACTCCTTGCTATGGATGGGGAATTAAGGGGTATACATAACGGTGTATCCAGTACTCCTTACTATGGATGGGGAATTAAGGGGTATACATAACGGTGTATCCAGTACTCCTTACTATGGATGGGGATTGAACTCATAACATTTCCCAGCTCTACACTAAAAAACAGATTACAAGAATTAATTGGACTATGTTTCATAAAATAGAATATCTTGTTTTAGGAAAGGGCATGTCTTATTAGATTATTTTTTTTTAAATCTCGGATTCTAATAAAAAGCCATGTCTGCTTGATACATTGACTTACACAGACATTCCAAATGAGGACCAGATAAGAACGATTTACGACAAAGGAATTGATTTCAATTTTCTCATTGTGAACATTCTATTTACATTGTATATGTAGTATTATTCCAGCAGCACCTGTATGTGCACATGTAGTATATATCTCTCAGTTTGTGTTCATATTAAATTTCCTTAATAGGGGGTTGCTGCTAACCAGGAAACTACTGAACCAAGGGTTAACATTGAAGTCATCACTTCGAAGGTTTAGACGGTGGCTATCATACTGTGCTTAACCGTTACCAAATGTCTGTGTAACAGATGATCACGGTTATGTTTCATAGTAACAGTCCCGTCCTTTCCTCGTTCATGACATTATCGCTGGATTTTAAACATAACAACGGGTGCCACAAGTGACGCAGAAATCGCTTACTTATTCAGAGCACCTCAGTTCGTCCCAGTTTTTAGTAAGGTTTTTCTTGTTCATTTTGTTCAATGTCATGTTTTCACATTTTTAGTTTCGTGTTGTGGTGTCCGCTACGATTTCCTCGTAAATACGATGTTCGATTCGTCTTGACTCCCATTTTCAGTGAAAGAAACTACCCCTCGCCAAAAGCGAGAAGAGAACAAATTTGGCGAGTACGTTTGTGTAAGAACTCGACAATCTGGCGGCCGAACATCGTGAGGCAGGTTCTGATTAGTTTGCACTCGCCCCTGTCAAGCAGCCTGACGAAGTAGTTTCTCAGTCAATGATTCCATAAAATTTTTGATTCAACAATAAAAGATGTGAAGAAATCCTTCAAAATCGTTGATAGGAATAGCGAATGTTTCACGTCCGCCATATTGATTTCTTTTATTGATAGAAAACGCTAAAAGATGGCGTCCTTTTCCGAACCAGGATCAAATAAAATTAATTATATACATGTACCTCCCAAAGTTCAATGCAAGCGATTCAGATTATCTTAAATACCGATTCGGTAGAGTAAAGCTTGATGGTAGCAAATAAAATTGGGCTTGGGTGGGCATGGTAAAAAGGTAAATGTTTTAAAAATCGTAATTTTCGAGTCGGGGTCGGATTTGCAGCAATTAATTTCGATGCTCTAAACAGTTATTTCGGAGACTGCAATCGAGTTCATGAGTTATGATGTTAATTGAAAAAGTAACTGATGTGTATGCAGAATGAATAAAGATGCTATAAATCTTTGTTATTATATCTCATGTAAAATATTTGCATTGGATCATTGGTGAGTAGAAATATCTACCCACTGGCCAAACTTGGCAAGTGCAATTCTAATTTGGCGAGTACAATTTTGAAGCAACTAGCCAAAATGGCAAGTGTTTGAAAAAAATGGTTTCCTACACTGATTTTGTAAGGGATTCATATTCAACACGATTTCTATATAAGATTATAGTCCTGTCTTTAAACAGTGACACAACAGGTGCCACTATGGGAGCAGGAAATTCTTTTTTCTATCTTGAATTTTCAGTGGGCTTTGAGTTGCCCAATCTTTAGTTTTCTGTGTAGTATTTCGTCTACCATTGTTTTGTCTGTCTTCTCACTTTTTGTCATTATATTGTCTGTCCTTCTTTGATTATGGTGTCTGATTACCCCTTTTGGTATCTTCAAACTCTTTTTAATCCATGCATGCAATAATTATCTAAACAGATGTTAATTTTTTGTTTAAATACCCTATATTTCAGTGTTGTTCCTATTGCAATAATGGTAGCTATAGGATTTATCATAGGAATTGGTTATTGTGTATACAGATCACGTAAGTAGAGTAAATCAGAGTCTGTGTTCCTTACTTATTTATAAAGTTACACCAATTAATGAAAAATCCAGTGGTTTAGGTGTCAAACCACTAATTCACCAATCAGAGCTTGGAACATATACGAAAGTAGTCCCTTTTCAAGAAAAAAGTTCCTTTCACTTTGTAGTACAAACATGTATTGTGAAAATTACTGAATGGAATGGACTAATTAAAATTGATAATTGAAGTTAAATATATAGGGATTATTTTAAGCCCAAATTTGATGAACTTAGTTGTATTTTAAGACCTCTATGGAGGATTTGATGCATGACCTATAAATACTGAATTTCTTGGGGATGACCAAGCTATTTTTAGAGTAGGTGTTTCCGTAGCATGGCATTTCACTGCAAGATTTTAAACATGCCCTGATATTTTGACAGAACGTAGAGGAATCATCTACGTTTCAGAAAATATATGGTCTTGGAAAGGTTAAACATAAGATAAAATGACCAGGTAGGCTCGAAAAAACACAAATTTAGTAGAAAACCTTAAAGAAATTAATTAGTGGTTTTACACCTTAAGACAAAAAACGTCAAAATTATCTGTTGTTGCTATCAAAAATGTTAAAAAATGCATTGTGGTGTCAGATAACATGGTCAAAATGCAGGTTATGTAATATTTTGGAATATTGCTCCCAAACACTGGATATACATGGCCACCGTGTATTGCAACTCATTTTATTTTTGTTTATGACTTTACAATTATTAGGAATATGTTATTGAATGTGTTTTTGCAGTTAGAAGGGCATATAATATTGAAAATATGGTTGATATTAAGAATTTTAAAAATTTCATCATGCGGCAGTTTGTCGACTTCAAATATAGAATATGGTGATACATGTATCACGATTGGATTTTTTTCAATCCTACACATTTTTCCTGGTAAATTTTGATAGTTTCAGTTAGAATACATGTACAATGTACTTACAAAACAATATAAGGCTATAGAAAGCAGTTTTAATTGAAAATTATGTAGTAAAAACCTGGTAATTTAAGTGATCCCAGAAAAAATATTTTGACTGCTTAGCATTTTCTGTTAATTTTTCAAATTGTCAATTTGAATTTCATGTTTTAGAGTATTATTTGGCTGTAACAGTAAATATGAACATCCAGCTTACTTAAACATTGAAAAAAAACAATGTGGAAGCATATATTTATTGAGTTTTGAAGGAAATTATAGTTGTGCACCATTAGAAATTCCAAGACTTGAATATCAATAAATCATATTTTTGCAAATTTAATGGAATTAGAAGGAATTTCAACTAATGATCTATATACAAAAACTTATTTTATGTTTTAAACCACATAATTTATGGGGTAAAAGCATGAATTAACAAAATTAAGAATGATACGAGCTCAGTTTATGGGACGAAAAAGGGGGGGCTAAATGCAAACATTTCATAGTATTTAGCTATTAAATATACAACTGAGGCATATATATGTGTTAAAATTGCCTATTGTGTTATAAATTAGCTTAATAACTGTAATATATAAGAGAATAAGTAAGTTTTGTTATATTACACAATCTGAACTTAAAAGCTGTAAATGGAGATATTTAACATTAAAAATCTTCAAGAGGGTACAACCTTTGCATTTGAACACTTATACTTGCAAATATCAGACAGCCACATACCTTATGAGGTTTTTAGCTCACCTGACCCAAAGGGTCATGTGAGCTATTGCCATCACTTTTCGTCTGTCGTCCGTCCGTCAACATTTCACATTTTAATCTTCTCCTCAGAAACTACTTAGCCAATTGCAACCAGACTTTGGTGGAATGGTCCTTGGATGGCCCCCTTCCAAAATTGTGTCCGGTGATCCCGACTTCAAACCAAGATGGCCGCCAAGCTAAAAATAGAAAAGGGGGGGATGAAATTTCAATTGTCTATTGCTGTTTTAGTTATAAGTCAAAATGAGCTCAAATTTTAACTGCAGCTACATGAAAAGGATTAGTTTAACATATATTACGGGTTTTTCTGTGAAATTTTTCTTTAGGCCGATTTATACCGATTATGCAAATTAGGCATATTTTGTACTCTTCGTCCTTTATTTCAAAAACTATAAGAGATAGATGTTAAATTCAAACTGCATGCATGTTCAGCATGTTAAGATCTACCTACCCTGTAAATCCCATTACCCATTTTGGAGTTATTGCCCTTTTTTCATGAAATTTTCAAAATGTTTATACTTTTCGTCCTTTATTTCAAAAACTATAAGAGATACATGTTAAGTTTAACTGCAAAAATATGCAACATGTCAAGATCTACCAACCCTGCAATTTTGAAGTAAATCCCATTACCCATTTTGGAGTTATTGCCCTTTTTTCATAAAATTTTCAAAATTTTAATACTTTTCGTCCTTTATTTCAAAAACTATAAGAGATAGATGTTAAGTTTAAACTGCAAACATGTTCAGTATGTCAATATCTACCTACCCTGCAATTTTGAAGTAAATCCCATTACCCATTTTGGAGTTATTGCCCTTTTTTCATAAAATTTTCCAAATTTTTATACTTTTCTTCCTTTATTTCAAAAACTATAAGAGATAGATGTTAAGTTTAAACTGCAAACATGTTCAGTATGTCAAGATCTACCTACCCTGCAATTTTGAAGTAAATCCCATTACCCATTTTGGAGTTATTGCCCTTTTTTCATCAAATATTTAAATTTTAATACTTTTTGTCTTATATTTCAAAAACTATAAGAGATAGATGTTAAGTTTAAACTGCAAACATGTTCAGTATGTCAAGATCTATCGACCAAGATGGTCCCCACAGCCGAACTTAGCTTAACATAGGAACCTGTGGGAAATTCACATAAAAATGTTCTTGTCTGGAATCAGTTGCTCAATTGGATCCAAACTTTGATAAAATATTCATTGGATGGTCCTCTTCCAAAATTGTGTCTGGTGGTGCCGCCCTCTGAACAAGATGGGTCCACAGCTGAACTTAGTTTAACATAGAACCCTATGGGAAATTCACATAAAAACCATCTTGTCTGGAACCAGTAGCTCAATTAGAACCAAACTTTGATGGTCCTTTTCCAAATTGTGTCCGGCAGTCACACTCTCCCACCAAGATGGCCACCACAGTGCAGTTGCGTTGTTATTGAAAGCAGCTTTGATCCAGGTTAGCGATTACAGGCTCCTGGGAGCCTCTGGTTCCTTTTGCAATTGCATTGTTTGACCTTTCATTGATGACTTCTGATTACCTGTTTTCTTCAAACTTTTCTTAGCTCAGAAATCAACTACAGAAACAAGAGGCTCTAAGGTGATAAATAGGGTCTGTTTTGTTTTTGAACGTGGATGCTCATTTTTCATACAATGTTGATGAATGCTTTCTTCTTCATATTCCTCATTTAAGTCTCTGAATGTAATATGCAAATGATTTTGTCTGGCTGTTACTGTTCCCGAGATACAAGGGGTCGAAATAGGACCAAAATTCAATCTTTCCAAAAAGTCCCCTTTTTTCAGTGCATTCCTTATATAATTTTCTGTCTTGGTATTTAAACACATGTGAACTATAGCTAGTTTATATGGTTTCCGAGATAAAGGAAGTCAGAGGACCAAAGGAGGCCACTATGCATGCAGTCATGTCTAGAGTGTTCCAACAGATTTCTTGTAGCTCTTACTGTTTAAAAGATATGAAGTTTCAAAAGGGACCAAATCAAACGTCCGAGCTTTTAAAGTTTTATTTCATTAATGTTTTCAAATAATATGTCGACTGGATTGAACATAAACTGAATGAATAATCAGTTGGCCACTACAGGCTCATGTGGGCCTTTGGTTAAACTTGTATGTCATATTCAACTAATTTCTTAATTAACGATGAATCTTGATAAATATTATATATATATCCTATATGTTTTCTTCTCCCAGGTACTAACGAGGAAACAGAAAAAATTAATGGTTCGGACATCCAAATGGAGAATCAACAAGGTAAAACGTATATAGGTCAGGTCCAAGCTGATTGCTTCTGTCAAGTAAATATTTTGGATCGACAGACCAATCCTAATTTTAATTAGATTGAATCCTCCTACAGAAAAAACAACAAAGCATTGGTAAACTGACCATCCAATATACACATTATAAATATTACATACACACTATACACAGTATCAAGTTAATGCGATTCTGCTGGTGTACTTTATTGTGGGTTTATGTTTGTTAGACACTGAAATGTTTAGCTACATATTTTAGCTCACATGACCAATGGCCACGTGTCCCTTTTTCAATCATCAGTCATCCTTAGCTTATCACATTTTAGTCTTCGACTTGGAAACCATTAGGACAAATTAATTATATACCGTGTAAGGTCCCTCCACCTTTCATCCGAATGGCCAGCGTAACTTGAATTAGAAAGGAACATGGTCATTTTACCCTTTAATGTTTTCATTGATTTAAAACACAGATTGTGTTTATAAATACTGTAATCCATGTGATATTTAGACAATATTTACATTATATGCCGCATTTACAATTGCAACCGCATCGATGGTGTAATGGTTGATCGGGTCAAATCAAAGACTATGAAATTGGTATTTGTTGTTTCTCCACTATGCATGCAGCATTAAAGAGAAAGAGCAAAGACTGGTTGGCTCAGAGTCAGGATAATGTGTCCGAGTATGGCGTCATGTCTATCTGATTCCTGTTGCGTCAGTGAGCTAGCACTATTAAAATCCAACTAAGTTTGTTGGTCTGGTACAAAGCGGACCTCGTCATCATTTCATTGAGAATTAACTTGTTCTCGCCATGATATAGCTGGAAAATTGCTGGGTTGGCATTAAAACACAATCACTCACTCATTTTTCAAAAGCATTGCTGGTGTATTATTGTACAAAAACATAATAACAGTCAAAATTAAAGTATATTTTGTACACTGAAGTAAAAGACTCGTGATTCAACAATTATGAAATGACTTGGCAACCAGAGATATGTCTATATTTCTGAGCAGATCAATGACCTATAAACCAAGCTTTGTGATAAATTGCCAATGATGGCTAAATTAAGGGCAAGAAAATAGCACTGGCCATCTCCTGGAACATCATAAATAAGAAAATCTTCACTTTCTATGTTAATTCTTCCAGAGTTTAGGGCATATAGATTATTTTGTGGGGGTTCAAATTGTTCATAACCCATAGGCATAGGTGAACCCTCCCTGTAGATGCTGTAAATTTGGTTGTTGTGGGGTTATATTTTGTGAATGGTCATTCTCTATCTTTATTTTCTTAGAGTTATCGGCATTTAGATTACTTGATGGTGGTTGAAATTGTTCATAGACCATAGGAATAGGAATGGCAGGTGTACCTTGAAAATTTGATGGGTATGGGGTTATATTTTGAGAAGAAGGAGATCTCATATTAATAATTTCAACATAAATTTCCTTAGGGGTACAGTCGTAGGTTTTAGTCTCAGTGTCTAAATTGTTGGGTAGGACTGTTGCAGGCACAGGTTTTTCATGGTTAGGGTTCTTTTGATTTTTATTTGGAGTTTGTGCCATGGAACCCTTTAAAATATCAGCATAGGAATGCTCTTTGGTCACCAGTCTACTCATGATCAAAATATGAGATTTAGGTTGACAAAAAAATCACTTACAAATTCAAAAAAGTTGTGAGCGAAGAAATACTTCGGCGAGTTAGAAGACATTCGTCTGCTAACAAAGATATTCCATTCAAGACCCCCCTTTTTAGCTCACCTGACCCAAAGGGTCATGTGAGCTATTGCCATCACTTGGCCTCCGTCGTCCGTCCATTAACTTTTTCATATTTTAATCTACTCCTCTGGAACAACTGGGCCAAATGGAACCAAACTTGGCAGAAAACATCTATATAAGGTCATCTATAAAGTTTCTTCATTTCGTCCCATTCTGCCAACAAATATGACCGCCAAGGGCAATTCTTGCTTCTGATTGGCTAATGTTAAAAAAATCTTCTCCTCTGAATCTGTTTGGCCAAATGGAGCCAAACTTGGCAGGAAGCATCTATGTAAGATCCTCTATAAAACTTATTCATTTGGTTCCATTCGGCCAACAAACATGGCCGCTGTTACAAAAAATAGAACATATGGTAAAATTGAAGGTTTTTGGGTAATAACTCAAAAACCGTTAATAATATCAAAAATCTGACACGGGTTAAAAATGATCAGCACAGCATGATCTACCTACCCTGCAATTTTGAAGTAAATCTGATTACCCATCTTGGAGTTATTGCCCTTTTTTCATCATATTTTTAAAATGTTAATAGTTTTCGTCCTTTATTTAAAAAACTAGGAGAGATAGATGTTAAGTTTAAATTGCAAAAATGTTCAGTATGTCAAGATCTACCTATACTGCAATTTTAAAGTAAATCCCATTACCCATTTTGGAGTTATTGCCCTTTATTAATCAAATTTTCAAAATTTTAATACTTTTCGTCCTTTATTTCAAAAACTATAAGAGATAGATGTTAAGTTTAAACTGCAAACATGTTCAGTATGTCAATATCTACCTACCCTGCAATTTTGAAGTATATCCCATTATCCGTTTTGGAGTTATTGCCATTTTTATGGCCCCACGACTATTGGTCAGGGGGCATATTGTTTTACCCCTGTCCATCCGTCCGTCCGTTGGTCACACTATAGTATGCATAGTTTGTCCCTCTAACTCCTCCTACAGTTTTGGAGCTACAGCTTTAATATTTTGTAGAATGTTTATACACATAATGGAGGTGTGCATGTGCACAGGATTTTGATTTTCATCAAATATTCTCAAAATGACAGGTAGTTGGACTTAGTCATTTTGTTCGTCCGTCCGGATATAAATACATGGTTTGTCCAGCTATCTCCTCCTACAGTTTTGGAGCTACAGTTTTGGAGCTACAGCTTTGATATTTTGTAGGATGTTTATACACATCATGGAGGTGTGCATGTCCACATGATTTTGATTTTCATCAAATATTCTCAAAATGACTGGTAGTTGGACTTTTCATTTATGCCCCCATATAGGATATATGGTTTGTCCGGCTAACTCCTCCTATAGTTTTTGGGCTAGACATTTTATATTTTGTAGACACTTAGTACTTACACTGAAGGTGTGCATATTTTATGGATTTTGACTTTCAACAATTTTTTTACACAATTATGGATGCATGAACTTGGATAGATTTTGCTAAATCCATATAGGATATATGGTTTGTCTGCCTAACTCCTCCTACAGTTTTTGAGCTAGACCTTTTTTATTTTGTAGACAGTTAGTACCAACACTGAAGGTGTGCATATTATATGGATTTTGATTTTCAACAAATTTTTTTATAAAATTATGCTTATATGAACTTAGCCACTGAAACCTGTTAACGTATAAACAACGCTCCTTATACTTGCGGCTTCCTCTGCCACTAAAACTGATTGCCACGATATGGCTGAAATACTGCTGAAAATGGTGTTAAACCCCATTCAATCAATCAATCAATCAATCGAACATCACATTGTTAGGTACAGATTCATTTATTTCAGTCATTTCTGCTTGATGCTGAATAAGGAAAACATTGGTTTACCCTTTTGCAATTATAACCGCTGGGGCATTGTATGTGTCTTACAGACACAAACTAAGACACAAACCCCTTTTAAAGTCTATACATAAGTTTTCTACATCATACCCGATGAATAATATACAATTCCTTCAAATTAAGTTATATTGAAAATCCATTTTGGCTCTACAAGACATTTTCTTTGCATTATACCTCTACACATTCCTCAGAACCAAGCCAAAAGTTGAGGTAGTAATTGGAATTGGGGTGAGGGGAGGGGGGGGTGCGGGGTTGAGACGGGGACATTCAATTTTCTAATTTCATCAACTTTTCAAAATTTTAATACTTTTCGTTTGGAGTTATTGTCCTTTTTTCATCAAATTTTTAAACGATTGAACGTAAGTGAGATATCGTTTAATGCTACCACTCATACAAACAGGAAGACACTGCTTTACACAACATTTGTCGCAACCTTCCGCCCGGACAAAATATAGTTCATATATAGAGTAAATTGTAAGAGGACGAGTAACTTAAATATCAGAAAGAGCATGTATGCAACATTCATATATTATAAATCCCCCTTAAAATCGGGTTCTTATATGCACGTTTGCTCATCTATCAGTATTTCTTTGTTGCAATGCGAATTTTGCAGATGGATATTTCAATATCTAGAAATATTGATATTGTGTTTACTATGTAAGAGACTTTGATTTTCGTATTGCGTCTGAAAATTTACATTTGAACAACAAAAAATGGGTGTGGATATTTCAGCAAGTGTGCAAAAATTGTACCTTTCTACTTTTGTCCTGTTCCGAAATGTGTTTTCTGTTTTTAATTTTATAATAAATTTTAAAACATAATCTATTTATATCCTACGCTGCTGGGGGTTACAATTCAACTGGTTTGTCAGTGTCGCTGGTTCTTGACCATCGTAGTTTTGTTCAGGATTGGGGACCAGTGCTTTAGACAACACGTGTTCTAATGTTTGATGTACTATCTAATGAAAAGTCTAGAAAATGCCGAAGAGGTTTTGATCTGTTAACCTTGAGTCACTGCTGACGTATTTATGTCAACAATACATGTTTTTAAAGTATGTTCCACCTAAAAATAAATATGAAATGAAAGTATCGATGTAGGGCAATGGCAAACAAACACAAATAATGAAAAAAAAAGCCTGTATTATACTCCAGTAGGTGTCCGTAAATGGATGAGGGAATTCCGGGAATTGAATGTTGATGTTGGCTTCGAAACAAAAAAGATGAAAATGGAAAGGACACGGATGTTGTCTTCCGAAGGCTATATATATATATATATTAATCTATTAATAAGTGTTGTAAATTTTTTCAAGAGTCACAATTCCCCTTCTGCGAAAAAGACCCCAAATATTTCCCTTTTCCAAGGTATAAAATTAAACCCACAAATGGTTCTGAATAGACTATATTTCACTTTGACTGTCACATTGATTTGCTTGCCCCTTCAAAACAGATGTAGTGTTGTAGACAGTTGATGGGGAATAAAATAATAATGTAATAGAATGTAAAACTGGGTTGTTGCATGTTATAGTAGTAGCTCCTACACCAACTGTTATTTCCATTTTTGGCACTATTCAATAATTATATTAGTAGTTCCCCCTCCCCAACCCCCGCCAAATGCATCTTAAATATCAGATAACACTGAATTATGCTTGTAACTTTTAAAACTACAAGCAATGGTTTGCTTGTGGTTAAAAAAGTTAATCCCATTAATATTAGATTCTATGGTAAAGGAACATCTACATTATGTTTTATTTTGTGGGAATGAGTTTTGTAAAGGAGTTGTAAACGATTATTCAGACGAAGTAGATTTCCTGTTAATAGCAGACTTACCAAGGTCTTTCACTCTTGGCCATGCTGACAAAATGTTCACTATTATATATATGCAAATGTATATGGGTCATTCTACAGTACTGATGAATGATATGGGACATTCATACCATTTTTTAAAGATATGCTATGATTTTCAAGCTTTTTGTTCACAATAGAACATTTTTCTTCCATATTCTAAATGAAAAAAGATAATTCCCATCCATTTAATTTGTCTAATCTTAATTTAATGTGTCCTGTCGAAAAAGTAACGCTTGTTACGTAGTGTCCAATATATACCTCACCTGTATTATTTAAATTAGTTTTAAAACAACCTAAATGTTGAATTGAAAATGTTTTTTCAACCTTTAGAATATTCAAAGAAACAGTGAAAATGATGTTTTCTGCAGTCAAGAAACTGTTTTGTAGCCATACCATATATGATGTAAATCAGTTCTTGTCATGATTGCAAAAGTTGAAATATTCTATTAAATAAAATGTTCTTTCCACATTGCTTTGTCTTACATTTACAGAGGATAATTAGATAAAGTAATGTAAAACCAAGATATTTCAATAATTACATCAGTTACATGATAAAACCCTCCAGTTGATTGAAAATTACATGATAAAACACTCCAGTTGATAGAAAAGTAACGCATGTTACAAGGGACGCCAAGTAGCGAATGTTACATATGGGCTGTTTAAAAAAAATGACCCCAAAGTGTGACATAGGTGACCAAAATTAAAGTAATTGGAAATTGATGTCCTATTGAATTTTAAGGGCCCACATAAGTCCAGGTTTACTAATTTATCATCGGTTTGTGAAAGAAATTAAGAAAAACAAATTTGCAACATTTTATTAATGGCTTTTGATCTATATTTTTGTAACACTAACAATATTTCTCAACAAAATTACAACAGAAGTAATTCCAAAATTTATTGTACATTATTAATTTATTGATACAACCAAGTTCAAAAATTAATTTTCGATCATTTTTAACCAATATTTTTAATTTAGAGATAAAATTTAATGTATTTTCACCATTTTTTAAAGTAATTTTTTGGTTTCTCATTACAAAAGTTTCTGTTTCTCTTAAAAAATGGTCCACACTGATATGAAAAGTACATTTGAAGACACATACACGATACTAATTCATTCACTGAAAATTTCATAGAAATTGCTTTATCCATTTTTGCGTTATTGACAAATGACAAATGAAAAACACATGTATTTTTACCTAATTTTGTTACACTCCTGACATATTGTTTTTATATATCAACTAAAGTGAATATTTCAACAGAAATAGGTGTTGAAATTGGAGTCCAATGAATAAAACAGGCCATCAGCATATAATTTAACAAATATCTATTAGAGAAATATTAATTTGCTTGATATTAAGACCTAAAGTTGACTGCAAGCAGCTGTATCAAGTAACTTAGGGCAGTAAAATACTTGAAAAATACATTCTACTAAATTTATTTACTTCTCACTTGCTTTATTATTACATCAGAAAAGTTCACATTTGTTTTATTTATTCCCATTGTTTTAATATTTTGTTTGGTGGTAAGTACAAAAATAGGTCAGGAGTGTAACAAATGTTCAAATCAATGGAGACTTGTAGTTTTTGATGCTGAAGAAGGAAGGACTCACCCTAACTTTCCTCTCTCTGTTTTAATTTTGATGATATGACATGAGATTGGTAATTTTAGAGCTACTGGTTGGTCTATTGACAAGAATGACGGTATTGGCAGCCATATTTGTCGACTGATCAAAATCACAGCAAAAGTTTTGAACTAGATACCATATAAAGGAACATCCAGACCAGAGGACGTGACATAAAAAAAAAATTACTACGAAGGATGCCAAATGATGGAAATAGCTAAAAAGTAGGATTTGTGTCAGGAGTGTAACATTTTATGTTGATAGTTAAATACATAGCTATTTTCCAATGAATGAAACAATTATTCACAAAACATTTAATATTTTAATTACCAATATTTATATCCTTCATTTCTGCTTTGTGAAAACTAGAATGTCTTAATCATTTTTGAAAAACTCTTTGAAGTGGTCATGATTATATAGATTATTTTTCAATCAGCAGCTTAAATAAATTATAACAAGGAGATAGAATGCTACAAATATAATAGAATTGCATTACAATACCTCAGTAAGACACAGATGGTCAGTTTCAGTCAACCATATTTTCTAAATCTGACTAAAAATTAAGTTCAATAGTGCTTGTATTTAATTTGATAAAAGCGTTACACTCCTGACATAGATTTTTAGGCCACACAAAAGAACTGGCGGTCATCAGATCATTATGCTTGTCACTCATGATCTTTGACAGGACTGTTGACTAAATTAAAACACAAAATATTATAATTAATAAGATTGTGTTAAAATTATGACCTTGTAGATTTAAATGTTACACTCCTGACATATTCCACAGAGACATGTTGATGCTTCTGGTTTCAGCTATGATACTTAAAGAGACAATTAACCATTGTCAGTTGTTGATTAGTATGCTACATACCTAAATAATTTCACTTTTAGACAACACAAACAGTTTTATTGACCTTTATTTTTTTGATACATGGTAATTTTACCTATCCGGTCCTGTCTTCAAAATTACAAAAAAATGCATAAATTATGCATGAAATTTTATCTAAAATATCAAAGTTTTCCATAAGATATATTTTTCTACTGTACAATTATTTGTTTTCTAATTACACAACATAGCAGTACATGCATCTTTGTAAATG
>MJUT01034512.1:102888-115311 GCA_002080005.1 Gigantidas platifrons
AGTGTGCGAGTCTATATCGTTAGTGTGCGAGTCAATATCGGTAGTGTGCGAGTCAATATCGTTAGTGTGCAAGTCTATATCGTTAATGTTCGAGTCAATATCGGTAGTGTGCGAGTCAATATCGTTAGTGTGCAAGTCTATATCGTTAATGTTCGAGTCAATATCGGTAGTGTGTGAGTCAATATCGTTAGTGTGCAAGTCTATATCATTAGTGTGCGAGTCAATTTCAGATACAGTGCTGTGAATAATGGTGGGACCCGGTTGCCCGAGAATGATAATCAAATTCCATATTTCTACTGTACCAAAGCGATCACAATGTAATAATCGTATCATACACCCACACTTACTTCATTACATACGTGATGGCACATGTAACTAAATATACAAAATAGTGCGACATTTAGCGTCGAGGTTGCGACATATAGCGGTAGTACAAAATATTGCGACATTTAGCGTTAAATGTGCGACATTTAGCATCAGGAGGTTTTGTGACATTTAGCGTTGGTTGTAACATTTAGCGTCAGCCTTGCGACATATAGCGTCAGGTGCGACATTTAGCGTTGGTGCGACATTTAGCGTTGCTACACTGATAATAGTTGCGTATGGGGGTGGGGTATTTTGCTGAAACAACCGATAAAATGAATTATCCAGCATGGATAATATATATGAATAGGTTTTTTTTTCGAACTCCAGATAGCACTCCCTTGAAAAAGACTTCTACCAAAAGTGACCATGCGTGGATGATGATGAATAACTCCAACTAATGACAAATTTTATAGATAATTATAATTTACATGCATAAGAAATTTTCTTTTATACGAAAATCATACCCGTTCATATTTGGTGGAATTATTGTTGACCAATTCATAATATATTAGATAAAAATGCAATATAAACATACTAACACAGTCTCATACTCGGATTTGATTACACAAGGATGTAAATGTCAACTGGTTTAGTGTTCCAACACTGATTTTACAAAACTTTTGCAATATACATGCATCATAACTTCTTGTCACTTGTGATGTTCAATCGGACGGCTTGCTTTTGTAAATGCAGACGAGATAGAAGACCCATTGTTATGGTAACATCATAACATAAAAACTGCTTATAAATTAGTGCCGGGAATTGTTTAATAGAATATGTTTTTTTTTTGTATGAGTATATTCTCTGAGACTGTCTGTGATAAAGGGACAACTTTTCTGAGAAATCGTAATTCAGATAATATTGAAAGCAATACAAAGACATTGTTCAATGAAAATGAAACTAGGTTGCTGAGGAAGATATATAGTTTATGGTGTTTAACGCCCCTTTCAACAATATTTCAGTTATATCGTGGCGGTCAGTTTTATTGGTGGAGGAAACCGTAGTACCCGGAGAAAACCACCGACCTGCCGCAAGTCACTGACAAACTTTATCACATAATGTTGTATCGAGCACGCCTAAGGAAGAATTTTGTTTCGCAAGTGTAATTTTTAGTCGTAAGTTTAAAATTTGTCGTAAGATAATATTTGTGAACATGACTTAGGAATTGTCGTAGGATTAATCGTAAGTGAAAAACTTAAGATTATACTTACGAATTTTTGTGAAAAAGGGCTACTGATTTCTAATAGACGGGAGTTACGTGGGGCTTAAACATAATTTACATACCAGATGTTGCCCACAGTTCTGTGCTAATTACTTTTTTAAATACTCAAGAGTATTACCTTTTTACAGGATGTAATTCCTGGATTAGTTGATTAGTTCGTGTGTACTTGTGTACCCTATATATTACGTTAACAGTGCATGGGGCATTGCAAGCGTTTTATGGGTCAGTCTACAATAACGTTAGGGAACGACCGTATCACCTTTGAAGTTAAATTGCTGTCCTTCGCATTTAGGGGATGTTTATTTTTTTGGCGTTCACTAAACCATATTCCTATTCTATTGGGGCTATTATAACACATATAAAGTATTAAATGTTTAGTATATTTTGTATCAGTGTATATTAAAACTTATTACAATATTTAACGTTTAAAATTGAGCAATATATTGAAATGCATTGCCAATTAAAGATTGATTGATTGTTTGTTGCTTAACATCCAGTGGCAGAGAGTTCATTCATATTCAGGATGAGAACAAGATCAACAATATATCAAGCTATACATAAAAGTGGGAGGGGTAGAGAGACTTATGACAGCGAGTTTTGAATGCCACTGGGAAAGTATGAAGAGTTGAAACGGCTACTATGGGCCTACTCTTTTCCGAAATCCAAATACGGGGTAATAATCGTGTAGGACTCGTGGTATTCTGGAAGCATGGCATCCATCATAGTCCACGGTCAGACTTTGTTTCCGTATAATAACCTGACAAACTCACATCAGCAACCTGCGGATCCAATGGGAACCATCAGCAGTATCCGGTCAATAGAAGGAAAATGAATAATTAATTTTGAATACATGTACATGTACTTATATTTTACGTTCAGTTCATTTAGAACTCGAAATCGAATATTTAAAAGGGTGACACGTGAATTCTGGCTTGGTCAAATCGAACAACCATGACACCACACCCACTTCTGGAACTATTCTCGGATTTCACAAAATAAACTTTTAACGACGCACGGTAGCAATGTTTAAAATACCTTTGGTCGATTTCACAAAAAGTCGTAAGTCTAAGATCAGTCGTAAGTGTGAATTTCAACCAATCAAAAGCTTGGAAATCACACTTACGATTAATCTTAGACTTACTAATACGACTTTTTGTGAAATCTTCCCCTTGTATTTAATAATGTAAAAATATTATTATAAATACATTGATTGTAAAAGTTTTTTTTTTTTTATTTAGGGTGCAGTATAAGCGCTTACTGAAGTATAATCAATCACGTTTTATACAAAAAAAAAGAATACTTTGTTCAACGCTTTTACACACCAATAAAACTACAACAAAATCATGTACTTCTAATATTCCTTAATCTATATCAGTGATGCATTGTTAACCATAGATGTAGGTAGCTTATGGTCTAACGCTCTTTGACATTGTGCAATGTGTAATGATAGGTGTATTTTTGACTTTAGCTCGTGAAAAACCCCAAGTAAATGACATGGTTTGGTTTATGGTGTTTAATGCCACTTTCGATAATATTTCAGTTATATCGTGGCGGTCAGTTTTATTGGTGGTGTAAGCCGGGGTACCCGGAGAAAACCACCGACCTGCCGCAAGTCACTGATAAACTTTATCACATAGCGTTGTATCAAGTACACCTCGCCATGAACGAGATCATTTCATTCCATTGTGTAGACTATCTCTCACTAACAATTCTTTCCTACCGTCTACAATAAGGTTATGGAACAATCTGGACATTACAACAAGGAATTTAGATACTACATCAAAATTTAAAAGGGAGCTTAAGAGAGTAAGCGTTTCCTCCATTGAGCCTCCTCCAAAATACTTTTTTCACGGTCCTCGTAAGCTTAATATAATTCTGACTCAGTTGAGATGCGCAGCATCATTTCTTAATTATGACCTGTATAAGAGTAATATCATATTGAATCCTACATGTAGATGCGGTGCTATTCGCGAGGACACTGAGTATTTTTTTCTTGATTGTCCACTATACGAAGCAGCTAGAGTAATACTAATTGATAATCTAAATCAAATTGTGGATGTAGAAGAAATTGATATCGAACTCTTGACTCGTGGTAAATCTGATTTATCGTTGGAAGATAACGACATTGTCTTTAAAAATGTATTCGACTTTATTCGAAGGTCTGACAGATTCTTAATTGTTTAGTTTAGCTAGTTTCTTAGAAGCACACACACCATTCGTAACCATTATGGTTATCTACCTTTTTCATGTTTCTTTTGTTTTCTATACTAAAATTTCGTTTAATAATTGTAATTTATTCTTTTGTTTTGTGTATGCCCATATAAAATATATAGCTACAATTGTAAATCGGAGAAGACTTCATAAGTTTGTGTAACTTGTGTCTTATCCATTTTGCCTGTTTGCACAAATAAAATATGTTTAAACTAAAACGAGGTTCGAACTCACAAAGATAGTGTTGATAGACACTAATTACATAGGTTATTGTAAATCCACCTACCATACGATCACGACCACGACAGTTCTTGTGATGCATTGTTAACCATATATGTAGTAGGTTATGGTCTAACGCTCTTTGACATAATGCAATATGTAGTAATAGGTGTACTTTTGACTTTAGCTCGTGAAAAAAAAAAAGTAACGACCTGTAATCTGCTTGAATGTAAGACTCGCCCTAAAGGGCTCGTCTGATATATCAAAAGGACAAAATAATCAAATATAATAAAGGGTCGTTGTTCTTCACGCCGAATGTTTCGTTTCCTAGTACGATTGATTGATTGATTGGTTGATTGATTGGTGTTTAACGCCAACTTTAACAATATTTCAGCTATATCGTGGCGGGGTTTCCTAGTACGTAAATGCTCCTGAACTTAAGTACAAAATTACATGTACTTTTAACTCTCATGCATTTTATATCCGCTTGTGAAAAATAATAACAATTTACATGCGGTGTAATAAGAGAGGATTAACACATTTCGTTGTCGTCACAATGTATACACGCGGAATTTCATTGTATATATGAGATAAATGAATAAATAATTTTATCAAACTGCGTAATAGTAATGACATGATCACTGCCTTTAGCCACAAAGTCAACATAAGGCGCATTTTATGGTTAAATCGAATAAATAATCATTTCATCAGAGTTTTATTCCAGTTCATATAAATTTCATAAACAAAAAAAAATAAGAAAATAAAAACAAATATAATCATAGCATTATACTAAATTTTGGGACGTCATTTCATGTAGATAAAACCGCAATGAATTGTATACAAGTTTTCTAATTAATTTCTCTCAAATATGAAATGAGATAACGAAAGTGAAAGTAACACAAACAGACAGGTGCAATGGATTATTTAACTCAGTATATCCTTCTGTTATGCTACCTTTGTCCGCTTCTCCATGTAAAAGATTATTATAGGCCGTGCTAAAACGACTGCTATTATAGTTTGTACAGATTAGTGAAAATCAAAAGGAATTACAACATGTATGTAATGAGATTATGTGCACGTTAATTGCTTGAACAGTCAGGTAAACGTGTATTACAAAAACATTAAAATCCCCTCTGCTAATTGATAAATATCTTTATTTCTCAATACACCATATACATAGTTATAAAAAAGTACATATTAAGTAGTATCTACAATATTTACAAATACAGTAGATAAATAATGGTTAGTATGTTTTGAACCAGTCTGGATAGCAAATACTTATTTCTATTATCTTTATATGAATTTGCATAATTTGATGAGTTCAGCTTTGTTGTTGTTTTTTTTTTGAAGTCATAAGATTTCTGAATTTTAATACATTCACATGACTGTTATAATACTTTGATAGTTATAATTTTCTACTACGATTAAAATATTGACACTGTAAAATATAATGGAATTCATCTCCTATATCATTAGTACACAGAAAGCATATTCCAGTGGATAACTGCTTTAGTGCAGATGCAGTGCCGGATTAAGGACAAATGAGGCCCTGTGGTAGTTAAGTTATGAGGCCCCTTACTTGGGCCCTGAATGTGGCACACTCCCATAGACTATCAACTCTATCATTATGTCTGGAATCGCTCCGAAACAGAACGCCTTCAAATTTAAAATCAAACTACATAAGCAAAAATCCATTGTAAACAAAAAATGGCAGGAAAATGGGCTCCCTGGCCAATGGGGCCATGTGCACCTAAGCACAATGGTAAATCCAGCATTGCTCAGATGGGGTTAGGGTTATGGTGTTTGATAATATTTTAGTTCAACACAATATTCCGTTATATCGTGGCGATTCAGGAAACCGGAATATCCGGAGAAAACCACCGATCTGCCGCAAGTCACTGATATATTTTATCACATAATGTTGTATCGAGTACACCTCGCAATGAGTGGGATTCGAGCTCACAACTTTAGTGATGTAAATCTAACTACCATGCGATCACGACCACGACACTCCTTAGCACAGATGGTAAAGCGCTTGTATTCGATGGAGACGGTACGGTGTTCGATTCTAGCGCGGGTCTCTTCTGCTTGTCGATCCAGTGGATATCTCCTATAGCTCAGATGGTAGGGGAGACTATAACCGGTGTACAGTTTACGGCTTCGATCGTAGCTCGGGAAGTTACAACGGTGGTGGCGTTTTTCATGTTTCACCAGGATTGACACTTCATTAAGCTAACTACCTATATGTGCATAAACTTGTTAAACCTCGGGACATTGCTTGAATTAGATAGTGTTTATGTAAAGCAATTAACTTAACGTTCATAGCTTGGTTATTTAGGTTTTGCTACCCGCTCTGTTAGTTGATCCAGTTGAGATAGCGCATATGATAAAGCGGTTGCGTTAGGTGGAGAAGGTTAGGAAATTAATCTTGATATTCAGTGCTAAATATGTCATGCATGTTATGGACGAAAACAACTTTTTACAAGTTCAACAATCTATAAGAATTATACAGTAATGAGGGAAGGATGGACCAACATAGTAAACGGCTGACCACCACTGAAACAGAATGGAAAGTTGACTAGATTATTATAGCAAATTTTATATCTACTTAAGACAAAAGGAATAGAATATAAAATAAAAGAAAAGAAAATAATTGCATTACTGCACAAATATGGAATACAGAAATACTTACATGAACAAATTGACAAAGACAGCCAAACAGGACGAAGACAATCGGCCACATTTTCACGTCCTTCCGTAAAATATATATTATTTTATATTTTTGTATAAAGTCGATAATTTGATGCCGTTTTATAATAATATATTAAGAAATAGAAATAACAAAAGATAAAATTTCTCGAAGGTAGAGACACAATTTATACGTCTTGAATGTGTCGTTCAATAAGATTGAATGCCCTTTAGATGTGTGTTTGTTAAATGTAGAAACACAATTTATACGTCTTGAATGTGTCGTTCAATAAGATTGAATGCTCTTTAGATGTGTGTTTGTTAAATGTAACATCTTGATACCAAATGTTAATCCGACTTGTTAATCATGTAATTGTTTGACGCAAACATGTAAATATGTGGTTGTATTTATTTACAACCTAATCTATTTTTCAATTTATGTAAATATGTGGTTATTTTAAGTTAGTTGTGAACTTGATAATACATTATGTGATAAAGTTTGTCAGTGACTTGTGGGAGGTCAGTGATTTTCTTCCGGGTACTCCGATTTCCTCCACCAATAAAACTGACCACCACCACGATATATAGATGAAATATTGTGGAAAGTGACGCTAAACACCATAAATCAACCATAAAAACTATTTTAATATCGCGTTAGAGACATAATACATGTACATGTTTTCAAGATTTTTTAATTTGTTTTTTTTCCATCTAATTAAGTTTGAAAATTCCCAATTGGTTATCAGAAACCGTAAACAAAGGCACAGACAATGCAATGACAAAAGGAACAAGAAATGTGTGCATCACAAAATACGCCCGTCTATATAAATTATCAAACGGTATAATGGTAATTCAGTCAAATAACTAATCATGTGAGCAGGAAAATTAATTCCTTTGAGGTTAACGGTGATCTTGACCATTGACCTAATGACCCCAAAATAAATAAGGTTCTGTCCCTTTCACAGGGGAATCATGTGGCCAAGTTTGTTAAAGATCCAATATACAGAACTAAAGTTATCGTGCGGAAACGATCATGTTGTCAAAATTCTATTTATAGTAACGGTGACCTTGACTTTTGACCTAATGACCCCAAAATAAATAGGGTTCTTTCCCTTCCACAGGGAAATCATGTGGCCAAGTTTGTTAAAGATCCAATATACAGAACTAAAGTTATCATTTGAAAACGACCATGTTGTCAAACATTCTATTTATAGTAGCGGTGACCTTGACCTTTGACCTAATGACCTCAAAATCAATAGGGTTCATCCCCTACCACAGAGCAATCATTTGGTTAAGTTTGTTAGAGATCCAATATACAGAACTAAAGTTGTCATGTGGAAACGACCCTGTTGTCAAAAATTATATTTATAGTTACGGTGACCTTGCCCTTTGACCTAATGACCCAAAATAAATAGAGTTCTTCCCCTTCTACAGGGGAATTATGTGGCCAAGTTTGGTAAAGATGCGATATACAGAACTAAATTTATTATGCGGAAACCTGTATGGACGCCCGCCCACCAGCCCGCCATACCCAATCACATAATACGGCCCGTCTCGAGACGGGCGTATAAAAAGGAACAAGCAGACAAACAATGACAGACAAAACACTACACAGAAAGCGAAAAAATAAGCAGCACGAACTACTCTAAAAACCCGAGGTGAAATGGTATGCTCTGGATTGGTTGGCAGTTTCTGCTCCACCAGTAGCACCCGACGTGTTACCCATGATACAAACTTGGTGATTAGTTAATAGGTTTGATAGGACATTCACCAGCACAGTAGGTCTATAAAAAGAGTTTGAAGATACCGAAGGTTAATCAGAATATGTATATCAAAGAAGAACAGACAACACAATGATCAAAAGAAAAAGTACAAAAGGATAAACAACGATCTACAAAACATACACATATAACTAAAGATCGAGTAACACGAACTCCACTAAAATACGGGGTGAACTCATGTGCTCCGGAAGGGTAAGCAGTTCCTGCTCCACTAGTGGTACCCGTCGTGTTAATCTAGTCACAAACCCTGTTTTTAGTTTTATGTGTATGTTTTGTAGATCGTTGTTTGTCATTTTATTCTTTTTCTTTTGGCCATTGTGTTGTCTGCATGTTCTTCTTCGATATACGGAGTCTGATTACCCCTTTGGTATCTTCAAACTCTTCATATTGTATATGGGCGGAATTAAGATTGGCAGAGGAAGTACTCATATAATAAATATGTACATATAATTGTCTTTGCAACGGGCGAGCCAACAGCCATCGCTCTAAGCAAACTGGTGCTCATTAGGAGCTATACTCTGAATAAGGTACAAGTTGGCTAGTATTCGTAAACTTCTATAAAACGATGCATTCATGTTCGTCACATCTTAAAGTCTAGTTATTTTTTATTCCACCATGACAACTAACAGAGGATTTGTACATGTTGACGAAGCTACTAAATCATATATCAATCCTTTGTGATAAAAACGTAGATATCATTTTAGTACGCACTACTCGTTTCTGGAATAACCTCCATTAGGTACGATAAAGTCCGAAATATTGGAAAGTCTAATAATTCAAAAGTCTTGGGGAGCAATAAAAAAATGCGAGCGACCATGTACCATGTATATTGGTCTTAGGGGTATCGATTTTGCCAAGAAAGCGAGCGGCCATGTACCATGTATATTGGTCTTAGGGGTATCGATTTTGCCAAGAAAGTGAGTGGTCATGTACCATGTATATTGGTCTTAGGGGTATCGATTTTGCCAAGAAAGAGAACGGCCATGTACCATGTATATTAGTCTTAGGGGTATCGATTTTGCATAGAAAGCGAGCGGCCATGTACCGGTGTCTTAAGGGTATCGATTTTGCCAAGAAAGCGAGCGGCCATGTACCATGTATATTGGGATTAGGGGTATCGGTTTTGCCAAGAAAGTGAGCGGCCATGTACCATGTATATGTGTCTTAGGGGTATCGGTTTTGCCAAGAAAGCGAGCGGCCATGTACCATGTATTAGGGGTATCGGTTTTGCCAAGAAAGCGAGCGGCCCTGTACCATGTATTAGGGTATCGATTTTGCCCCTGTTTCTACGATTTGTCGATTGAATATAAAAACAAAGGACCTGAACAGGGTATCCAAAATCAGGTTTCCTTCGTTGGAAAAAAAGGGGATGTGATTTTAGGTTCATATGATAATACGATATGGGTCATTATCAAAATGCACGTACTTTTCTGTTATTACACAACAGACAAAAATTAACCAAACTGATTGCAGAAACCATGTTCTGCCTGAAGGGAAATCAGCTTTCCATAGTTTTACCATCTAAATCCATATTGCTCGTATTTATACTTACTACACGAAGACCTGATTTTTCTTTGATGTTACGTGTTATTTTACCTGAATTAATTAACTCTGGTCAATTGTACTATTCAGATGTAATTATTTTATTCGATCTTTTTTATTATTAGTATTATTTTTGAACTATTCTTAAAGCTCTAATAACACAACATTATTTTTGCTTGATATATTGAAATTTAAAAAGAAAATTAGCATATACATTTCATGTCTGTGGTGTACTTTTGACTACTTTTTGTTAGAATTGAACAAAATATAAAAAAATATATAATACGTTACATTTGCTATTCTTCACAGTATATACAATTTTATGTACAAATCAATTCTAGCAAAAGGAAGTAGTGAGAAGTACACAACAGATATGAATAAAATGTTGTATACAGACCATCTATATTACAGTGAATGAGTGATTGTTGTTTAACGCCAAATCAGCAATTTTGTAGCTATGTCATGGCCCGAACATGTTAATTTTCAATGAGATGATGACGATGATGAGGTCCGGTTTGTTCTAGACCAACATGATGAGTTGGATGTTTATAGTGCTATTTCACTGAAACAACAGTTCGGGGGTATGACACATTATTCTGATTCTGAGCCAACCAGTATTTGACCTTTCTAACTTAATGCTACCTGCTTAGCGAAGAAGCAACACATGCCAATTTCATAATCTTTGGTTCGACCCGGGCTCGAGGGGACCACGCTAACCATTACACCACCGATGCGGTTACGATATATTAGTTAGATGAGGTCTTTTGCATATGATTGAGACTGTTGTATTCAGATATTTTATGGACCAAACGTTAATGCAAAAAAAAATAAAGATGTTTATGTACCAATTCAACATTTGTCAGCTCTACTTTATTATGTTTTGTAATATTTTTATCCTATTTTTAGTAGCACTGAGTTTTAGTCAGAAAACTAAAGTAATTATATTTCTGTATTAGTTGACATATTATTATTTCCCTTTTTACCTTTGCAAACATCAGAGATGACATATTAAAAATACCCCCCCCCCTGAAAATAAAATAAAATGACTGATCCCTACTTACTACTGACAGTATACATGTTATCAAGGACGTATATATGCGTCCTTGATGTTATTCAATATATACTTTATTCACTCAAGATACACAGATGATGTGTTACATGAGACAATAAACGGACGATATCATCTATAACATGACGGTATACATTTATTATATGTTTCATTGTATACGATTTGTTAGCCGTGTAAAATATGATATGGCTGGCAATGACGTGAATGGATGGATTTAAAATTAAATCATTTTTCTCTAATAATTTTGTTACAATTACATGTACATATTGCCTGTAGAACAAGTGAATTGTATTACGCTTTGTAATCACTCCTTTTTCCTCTGTGATGATAGCAAAGGCGTCGCTTGATTTGTTAAATAAACATCTTTCTATGGTCGACAGTGTTGAATCTTATTCCTTTCACTTTTAAATGTAAAATCCGATGCGTCAACTCCTGTTGCTTTCTTACTTTACTCAAAATCGCTTTTTTAGTTTTTGCTTCTCTAAAGCGCTGTTTAAAGCAAACATAATGCATTTCTCTGACGTCACACTATTGTTCGAACAGTGGACTATTTATAAGAATCTACAGTTTTTTCTTTTGTTCTTGAATATATTAAATTTAACCTTTTACTGTTTTAGGCTTAAAAACGTGATATTCATATTTTGGGAATCGAACCACTGCTGGGCTTTGTAAAGTCCACTTTGACTTTCAAAACTTCCATCTATCCACTCGGCTACGGTGACCACACTACTATACTCTATAATTAGTATATATGACTCTTGATTGTGAGCTTTGTTTAAAAAAAATATCAACAGTTTGTTTAAAAAAGCAATTTATCAATATATACAAGACACGATATTTCAGATCTGGCATAATTTATGTTCAGAACGGACGAGTATGTGAACTTTTAAAATGTATTCTCGCAATACAAAAACAACCAACGAATCGACCGCAAGTAATAACAAATCAGACAGACCACAGGTGAACATTTGGGACACTTGAAAGACCTTGAAATATCTAAATACATATAACTTATTTTTCTTTAAGGATTTTGGTAAACAACTACATATTACCTGTAGAACAAGTGTACTGATGTGTGCGAGTCACGCTGGGTTTTAAAACATATAATAAAATAGAAAAAAAAGAAGATTATTAAACCTGTTCATGTGATGTCGTCCAACCTTTTAATAACCTTTTATATTTGTTAAGACATATTCAGTTTGCTGGATTTGGCAAACAAAAATGTAGAATTGTAAAGGAAAATAAAAAATAAAACGTGGGCATTGAAGAAACGAAATAGTTATAGTCTGTTTCTATATTTGGTTACTTGTAAGATTAACTTTAAA
>MJUT01034512.1:115772-128846 GCA_002080005.1 Gigantidas platifrons
GTGTACTCAATACAACATTATGTGATAAAGTTTGTCAGTGATTTTCTCAGGGTACTCAGATTTCCTCCACAAATAAAACTGACGCCACGATATAACTGAAATATTGTTTAAAGTGGCGTTAAACACCATAACTCTACAGCAAACGTTCGATAACAAGAGATGTTTGTTTTACAACTTGAGAGCGGTGACAATGTTATTCTGCTTGTGTTTCAACTTTCTTTTAAAATACAGAAAAGGATAGGAATATGAATGTTGTCACCTTTATATGTAAACTCAAATTACAAAATTTATTTAGTGTTTCCATGATTACTCATGCATTCATCCTAGTTTTTACATAAGAATTTTAAAGATAAAATTTCAAATAAGAAATTGTCTTTATTCTTGAGGAAATTTTCCTAACGGAAAGGTATTTTTTCTCGAGGAAATTTTGAATAAAGCGGGAATTCATCAGTTCGTCATCATAGCAGGATGATCAGCGAAAGACAAAGTTTTTCTTAATGAAGATGAAGTGAACAAATAATAACAACTTTGAGAGTTTAATATTAAAAATAACAGAACAGAATTTGCACTACACCGGAAGCATAAACTTATTTCATTCACTGTCATTGGATTGGAAATGCATAACTGTATGATAAGTTTATTCGCTGTTAAAGAAAGAAAGTGGTTTTTTTTTCAATAACTTTTATAACTTTCATATGTAAAAGATGTTTTAAATAGACAACATAGACGTATTTTATCAAATTTTAGAAGTGGCTGTTTACCATTAACAGTAGAGACAGGTCGATACACCAGGCCAAACATTGCATTAAATGAACGGAAATGTATATTTTGTAACACAAATTCTGTTCAAGATGAAATTAATGTTTTATTAGATTGTGATTGTTATTCAGATTTACGATATGCTTTAGCAGAAAATGTGGTGATCATTCTGTGTTAAATCCTGACAATTGCTTGTTAAAGTTTGGACTGTTTGGACACAGTGTACTCCTCAGTTAACGTTTAGACTGATCTGCAGACAGATTGTTGTACAAAGATTCCTTTCTTCATTCATTTTTATGAGTTGTTTTGCGTAGGGAACGAATGCTTCAAATTAAAAATGATTTGTTTCATTTAATGGACAACATTCACCCATTTCCCCATCAGGTGGCGAAACCTGGTATTACTAAAAGGCGGAAGCGGAAAACGGAACGGAAACGGAGAGAAATGTTCAAATGGACTGTGTGAGTTGGTGATTTAAGAAATAAATCATGGAAACCAGAATATGTTGAGAGTTATAGAATGGATTGGTGGATATTATTAGTTATCTTGGTGTAATCGGGTGTACAGAATTTTCAACACCGGTGTAAAATTCTGTTCACCCCTGATTACACCAAGATAACGAATTTATTTCTTATGAAGCATTCCTTTACTTCTTGGTATACCGGGGTGTAAAACTGATTTTTTTGTATGTGTATCCAACAACATTTTACATGTTTTAGGATCAAATGGTTTAGCTGGGGTATAAATGGTTTAGCTGAGGTGTAAATGGTTTAGCTGGGGGTGTAAATGGTTTAGCTGGAGTGTAAATGGTTTAGCTGCGGTGTAAATGGTTTAGCTGCGGTGTAAATAGTTTAGCTGGGATGTAAATGGTTTAGCTGGGGTGGGGTGTTATTTACACCCAGGTAACTAACCAATCAGATTGCAAGATTCTTGCTTCATAAGAAATAACAGTATTTTATCCTGAGCCAGAAGCAAGGGATAAAATTTACTAATATCCACCAATCAAAACACATTCTGTACTCCATGATTTATTTCGATTCTGATATGTCTAAGAGTACAAATACGGTAGTATACTTTGATTGGAAGACGGTAATTTATATTTACGTTTGCGGAAAATGTCGCACACAATATATGCTGCCAATGGAAAAGGCAGTCACATTCACCGGCGCATGTGCTAATGAGATTATACTGAATGGATAACTCGCTCGTTTGTTAACAAAGCGAAAGAAGGAGGTCATGTTAGAATGTTGTTTAACGCCAACTTAGCAATTGTTCAGCTATATCATGGCGAGAACAAGTTTGTTTTCAATGAAATGATGCTGAGGTCCGCTTTGTACTAAACCAACACGCCTCTTGTTATAGTGCTATATTGTAGCTCACTGAAACAACAGTCCGCTGATAGACATGTCACCCCACTCGGACACATTATCCTGATTCCGAACCAACCAGTCTTTACTCTTTCTCTTCAATGCTGTGTGTTTACTGGAGATGTAACAAATACCAATTGCATACTCTTTGGTTTGACACGACCGGGTCTCGAACACACGACCTATCGCACTCGAGGAGAGCACGCTAACCATTACACCACCGATGCGGCTCAAATGGACTGAATTTGTACTAGGCATATTATGCAATCAATAAAAACACAATTTATAGTCTACAGTTCCACGGAGATATGTGTATTGCTTTTAAATACTTTTAAATATATGTTGTTCATGATTTGTATTGGATAAAGTCAGCTAAAAAATAGAGATAAATATGACCCTGTGTAATTCTCAGTATGATATATGCTACTGCAATTATGTTCTATTTGATTGAAGCGGTGTGAAATGTATATTTCCGTGTTAGAACTACATTTGTATTAACATTTAACGCAATTTAAGAAGGGAGTCTTAAAATACGTAATTATCCTCTAGAATTTGTTCATGTGAAGGAACATAGTACTTTGGTACAGGCTTTCGTTCTTCTAAATATTTCTCCCCAAGAGCCAACTTTTTCCTTTCTCTGTATTGTTTCTGAATTTCTGACCTGGACTTCGCCATCTTTTATACTTCCTGAAATAAGGGACATACACTTAATATATTGGCATTTCTTACACGTCATGCACGTGGTATTTTCGAAAAAAAAATCGCATCTTTCCCTTTAACAAATTATTAATGTATCTATGATCTTTGAAATACAACTGGAGAAATTAATTGCTTCCTACGTTACTTAAGGGTTCAATGACTTCTTAATAGCAAACTGTTACAATTGAATTGTCCATTAATGAAAAACGTGAGTATCGTAGGACACATTCTTATTTTGTATTTAGCTAAGTAAGTATCAGTAAAATCTATTCTTATTTTTAGGAAATGATTATGAATAGTCTATAGAGTATTCTCTGATTATTTTGATATAAAATCAATACGCAGCACTGTTTAACAAAATATTCCGTGTGATTTTAATCTTTAATGCTTAGGAGAAAGTTTGTAACGTAGGAAACGTGCAAATCAGCGACAAAGTAAAAAGACAAAAATAAAAGAAACGTTATTGTGCAGTACCAGACTTATTATGAAACGTAAATAACTCCATCTCTGACAACAATTTAAATTCATTTTCTTCAGAATAATTCGATTCCGTTGGAAAATAAACGGCCATTTAGTTTGCGATATAGACTGGCGACATGGATATTTTTCTATTTTGGAGTCATTTGTCGGAATGACATATCTACAACATTTCTGTCATTCGTGTATATGCTAGATGTATGTCGATAATCAAGCATATTTACATCATCCGAGGCAGAATTCCTTTTAAATTAACATACAATGTAGATCAGGAGAAAGCGTGCCCAAATCTAGGGTCAAAGAAAAAAATATTGTTTGTATAGGGCTACCCGACCCTACCCCAAATCTAGTACCTACAATAGTTTTTTTTATTACATTTTCTCAACAAGCACTAGTACCATTTCTCACACATCCACCAAGTTTGGAAATGTAATGTAACCATTCTATAATCTAATTATCTTATCGAAGTTATCAAAGGTGAATGTGAACAACTTGAGTTAAAAATGTGAAACGTAAACGAACGAACGCCTAGTGACAGCAAATGTGAGATTATTAATTAACCTACCATAAATTCATACAGAAAACATATTGCTATATTACAGCAATTTGATTGATTTGATTTTTGGTGCTTAACTCCACTTTCAGCAATATTTCAGCTATATTATGGCGACCAGTTTTAGTGGTGGACGAAGCTGGAGTACCCGGAGAGAACCACCGACCATTGGCAAGCAACTGGTAAACTTTATCAATTGCTGCTGCGAGTCGAGTGCACCATTTTTTTGTAATTTACAAAGCTGGGCGCGAACCCACGCCGTATTGGTGATAAGCTTGTGTGAGTTGTTTGATAATCCAACTACCTAACTCACTGAGCCACCCAGGCCCTAAAAGCCCTAAAAGCATTTTGAAAATATCTCAATTTAAGATTTTAATAAAATGGAAGAGCAATCCAATACTATACAATGTAAACCAAGCTTTTTTTTTTATCGCTCGACAAGATAGCAACTTTTGTTGTGAAATCTGTATTGTTAAATACTTCAGGTACACATACATTTGACGCGGGTGGTAAAGGGTTATTTTCGTGCAACTTGTTTGGAGGTTTTTTTATTTCACGTGTTTCATAGTAAGAGGGGCGTTATTCTCTGTATTTCTTGCAAAAATAAATGCTGTCACATCAAATTTGCAAAGAAGAAGTGGAGATTTGAGAACAAGGCTAAAAATAAACTTGAAACCGGTATGCCGCCAGGATTTTGTCAGAAAATATATATAGTTTGTCTGTTTGATAGAAATCAAAATCTGTTATTACGCACACCTTTAGTATATATATACATGAACATGGACCCTACAAAACATTAAAAAAATATATAAGTAAAGTTAGCCTTCATATATCTGGATGGACAGGGGTAATTTAGTATGCTCCCTTGACTTTTCGTCGTCAAAATGAGGGGGTGGGGGGAGAACAATCCAACAGATAAAGCTCAATGCGGAGTGGCCGATATATATATCTTTTCTTATTTTTCACTTTCGCGTATTCGCCAACACAGATGCAATTAATTTCCCGGGCTCGTTTGAGTGGATTTTGAAAATGTGAAAACTTAATTGATATGTACCCATCAGGCCTATAAAAAATAATTGTGTGTTTAGGCTAACATTGTGGAAAAGTTAGGTAGGGTAGGGTGGGTATGAAATATATTTTTACATATTGGGCAGATGTTCTGACTTTGAAAATGTAATAAAAAACTATTGTAGGCACTAGATTTAAGATAGGGTCGCGCTACATGATACAACCTATATTTTTGTTAGACCCTGGAGAATTCATTGGGCACGTTTTCTCCTGATCTATATTAATTTAAAGGGATGATGCAAATTTGCGTGATTATCTACATACATCTAGCATATACACGAATGACAGAAATCCTGTATATATGTCATTCAGAACATTTTAGTGAACTCAAATAGAGTATTTCGTCAATTTGCAACGCCAAATTAATATTTTAATATGTCCATCTATCATGATAAAATTGAATTGGTTGATTATACATTTATAAGGTATCGGGCAGTGTTAATTTTTTTTGGGAATGTACACGACATTTGCCAAATGAAATATATAGCGTAAATGTAAAATACATCTTCGATTACAAAGTACTGTTTCTTAGATATACTCTTATGGTATAAACGGACGCGGACGTCGAGGAATGATTTTGTGTTAATTTCATTGAATGATCTCGTTTCGTTTCGTTTCGTTTCGTTGTATTTCGTTTCGTTTCGTTGTGTTTCGTTTCGCTTCGCTGTGTTTCGTTCCTGTTCCGTTTCTCACTTTACAGGGACCCACCTGTTTACGGGCATAATAGAGAAATGTGTTTTGTTTGTCTTGAGATGAATGGTCCGAAGATAAAAATGAAAGTGGTTTATTAACAACGGAGTCACCCAAACGATTACCATACCAAACTATGGAGCCGCTGGATTTTTCTGGCCAAAGTGGTAAAGTATTTTGTTACTGAGCGGCATACAATTGTGTGTTAGGGGTATATTTGGATTTTGGCTCTGTTCTGACATTGCGGCCAGGGGGTATGGTGGGTTGTTCATTTTAAAATATCACATCCAGGAGTTTAATTTATTAATTTGTATAGTGTATATCATTATTTATTTCTAAATATATGCCAATATCAACAAAATGAACAAACACCGCTCACCCTTAACTCACTGAAACAAAAAGACCATGCCATTGGAAATCAAGATCCTGGCTTGGGAAAGACACGAAAATATGGCGGAGCTAAACCGGTTAATTGGGTCCCAGCCATCCCCTCTGGATAACTGGATCTCTAACGGCAATACATATAAACAAAAATGATATCAACATGCACAAATTCGTTTCCACTCAAAAAGACCTCATACTATCACAAAAATGAAGTGACAACATAAACATGGACAATAGCAGTGCTCATGAATGTTTAACTGACTACTAACTAGGAAGGTAGAATCTGTTGAATAGGAAACAAATCATAACTAATACTTCTAACATATTTAATATCAATCAGTTATGATCATCCAATGGAATTAATGGTCTACGTGGCAGACCACAATAAATAGCTCAGGCCATGTAAAACTGATTTTTGATTTACCCTAACATAGGAACATTTCTAAGGGCGGGGTTTTTTCATTGTATATGTTAAGAACGGTTTGTTTTCTCAATAATTTAAGTAATACGTTTTTATTATCATTTTTAAAATATTTGTATTGAATATGATTTTGAAATAGACTATAGCATAAATAAACCACCGTAGCTTTTGAAATATGAGACGTTATAGACTAGGTGGGAAAATCCATACCTTGGGTTCGTGTTTTTTTCACTCTTGTGGTGCGATTTACGTTGTGGACAACGGACATTACCTGTCTTGACTAAGTATGACATGAATGGTCCGAAGATAACAATGAAAGTGGTTTATTAACAACGGATTCACACAAACGATTTCCATACAAGATTATGGAACCACTGGATTTGTCTCGCCAAAGTGGTAAAGTATATTGTTACTGAGCGGTCATACATTTGTGTGTTAGGGGTATAAATTTACCTCTTTCTACAATTTTTATATTTGGATTTTGGAGCTGTTCCGACATTGAGGCCGGGGAGGGGGCATGGGGGTGTGTTCATTTTAAAATTACTTCAATATCACATCCAGGAGTTTAATTTATTAATTTGTATAGTGTATATCATTATTTATTTATAACTATATACTATGTTATGGAAAGAACGTTTAAGTAATGGTGGTCATAAATTCCACCAATATCAACAGAATGAACAATCACCGCTCACCCTTAACTCACTGAAACAAAAAGACCAGGCCATTGGAAATCAAGGTCCTGATTTGGAACAGACACAAACATATGGTGGGGCTAAACCGGTTAATGGAGTCCCAACCCTCTCTTCTGGATAACTGGATCTCTAACGGCAATACATAAACAAATGATAAACATCCCATGAACAGATTCACTTCCACTCAAAAAGACCTCATACTATCACAAAAATGAAGTGCCAAGATAAAACTGGACAATAGCAGTGTCCATGAATGCTTCACTGACTACTAGCTAGGAAGGTAGAATCTGTTGAATAGGAAACAAATCATAACTAATACTTCTAACAGATTTAATATCAATTAGTTATGAGCATCCAATTGAATTAATGGTCTACGTGGGAGACCACAACAGATTTAATATCAATTAGTCATGAACATCCAATGGAATTAATGGTCTACGTGGGAGACCACAACAGATTTAATATCAATTAGTCATGCACATCCAATGGAATTAATGGTCTACATGGGAGACCTCAATAAATAGCTCAGGCCATGTAAAATTTATTGTTGGTTTACCTTAACATATGAAAATTTCTAAGGGCAGGGTTTTTTCATTGTTTATGTTAAAAAACGTTTTTTTTCAATAATTTTAGTATTTCGTTTTTATTATCATCTTTAAAATATTTGTATTGAATAGGATTTTGAAATAGACTATATCTTAAATACACCACCTTAGTTTTTGAAACATGGGACGTTACTGACTAGGTTGGAAAAACCCATACTTTGGTTTCGTTTTGTTTATTCTTATGGTGCGAGTTATGTTGTGGACAACAGACATTACCTGTTTACGGACATAATAGAGAAATGTATTTTGTTTGTCTTGACTAAGTATGACATGAATGGTCCGAAGATGAAAATGAAAGGGATTTATTAACAACGGATTCACAAAAACGATTTCCATACAAGACTATGGAACCACTGGATTTGTCTCACCAAAGTGGTAAAGTATATTGTTACTGAGCGGTCATACATTTGTGTGTTAGGGGTATAAATTAACCTCTTTCTACAATTTTTATATTTTGATTTTGGAGCTGTTCCGACATTGAGGCCGGGGAGGGGGCATGGGGTGAGTTCATTTTAAAATGACTTCAATATCACATCCAGGAGTTTAATTTATTAATTTGTATAGTGTATATCATTATTTATAAATTTATACTATATACTATATTATGAAAAGAAAGTTTAAGTAATGATGGTCATCAATTCCACCAATATCAACAACATGAACAATCACCGCTCACCCTTAACTCGCTGAAGCAAAAAGACCATGACATCTGACATTGGAAATCAAGGTCCTGGCTTGGAACAGATACGAAATTATGGCGGGGCTAAACCGGTTAATGGAGTCCCAATCCCCCCCTCTGGAAATACATATATAAACAAATGATAAACATGCACAGATTCACTTCCACTCAAAAAGACCACATAATATCACAAAACTGAAGTGACAACATAAAAATGGACAATGGCAGGGTCCATGAATGCTTAACTGACTACTAACTAGGAAGGTAGAATCTGTTGAATAGGAAACAAATCATAACTAAAAATACTTCTAACAGATTTAATATCAATAAGATACATGTATAAACATCAAATTGAATTAATGGTCTACGTGGGAGACCACAATAAATAGCCCATCAATGTTGGAATCAAATATAGAACAATTGTTTCTAAATAAAATACCGAATGAAATATAAATGTACTAATTTAATTGCTAGTTGAACCTAGTAGTTGTACTACTAACATATTGTCAATATTCTTCATAAAATAAACCTGTCTCAAAGTCACAGCCTTTACGAATAAGATTTTTCAAAGATTTAATGAAATTAGATATGTCAGATTTGAACTCATAGAATAAATGACAAAATATATGTGGACATGTCTACCGTATATATGTCAAAAGTACCATTTAAATGCGTGATACACACCAAAATGGTAAATATCTCTGATGTATTTATCTAAAGCAAACAACCATTAGTAATGTATTCATTCATCATAAATAAACAACCAATGTATGCGTGTATCTTAAATAAAGAACAATTATATATATATATATTATTACATGGCATTTTTCATATCATACCCTTTATCAGCCCTAGGTCATGATATCAGCCCGAGAGCATATATGCATTTATCTTAAATAAACAACCATTGTATCCTTTAATCTTAAAAGTACAACAAATACATGCATTTACCTTAAATAAAGAACCAATATATGCATGTACCTTAAATAAACAAGCAGTGTATCCATTTATCTTAAATAAACAGCCAGTGTATCCATTAATCTTAAATAAACAACCATATATGCATTTATCTTAAATAAACAACCAGTACATACATTTATCTTAAATAAACAACAAATATACGCATTTATCTTACAAAACCAATCATTATTATATACATTAATCTTAAATAAACAACCAGTATCAGATAAATCTATTAATGAAATTTACAGTTCATAGAATATAAATTTAATTATTATCAAAACTATACATGAGGTTCTCCTACGTCAGGCGTACGTGACCTTATTTGAGTTTTGGGTATCCTGTTTACCAAAACTATCATTATCAATTTTATCTAGAAATGTAGAAATGCAAAGTTATGCAATCATCCCCCTGGCTACGTGCTGGTTTTTCATGAATACAGATGTTGATAAGATATCATGGGTACAGCTAGGTATGTTTCTAATACAAAATGTACTTTGATCTAGACACAGACATTGACAGTGAGGGTCGGTTAAGAACGAAGCTTTACGATACAAGAGATGATTTAATTTTTCTCTTTGTGAACCTTTTATTGATATGTACATTACAGCAGAACCTGCGTATGTATGTAGTGCAAAGACGTTAGCTGATATGATATTCCAGAGCTTGGTGTTCTTATCATGATTTCTGTGATAGAGCCTTTCAGCTAGCAAGCAAGCTACTGATCCAAGGGTTCCGTGTGATTATTGGTTGTCCAAAGCGATGACTATATCTGACACTGTTTGTGTTGTTTAACATAACGTGAAGGGTGCCACTTCCGGAACACATGAGTTCATCACCTGTACTGTGTGGGACTCATGTTGCCCACTCTCTAGTGCTTAGTTGATCGTTGTTTGTCTTTTTCTCTCTTTTCCATGTATTCATTGTATTTTCTCTCCTGTGATTCTTTTTGGTATCTTCAAGCTTTTAAGAAAAACATTTTAACATTCGGGTTCATCGATTTAGGCCTCGGTCTGATGGATACTGATCAGTTGAATGTTAATACACAATTACGTTTGATCATCAGCTGAGAATCATCTGTAACTGAGCTAATATTTGTACACAATCAAACATATTGTTTTATTTGACAGGTATACCTTCAATCCACATTGTTATTACAACTGGAAACCCATTAACCGGTTTATCCCCGCCACAAGTGTGTACCTGTCCCAACCCAGTACCTGGATTTCTAGCATCATATGCCATGGTCCTTTCTTGTGTTCAGTCGCTGAAGATGAGAGGCGATTGTTCATTTTGTTGATATTGGTGGAATTGTTGACCATAGCTGCGTACACTTTCTTTTCATAGATGTAAAAGGTCGGTTCCTGTACAAAATCAAGCATATTATTTTATTTTACAGGAAGACCTTCAATCCACATTACTGCTACAAATCCAGATGTTGTTGAAGGCCAGAGCCACACCATAACATGCTCTATATCAAGTATATCTGATATTACTGATATAACATGGATCAAGACAACTGCAACCGGGTATGAAATTGTTAATGTGGTCGGTGTGGACGGGAAGTTCTCTGGTGGAACTGTGTCTGATCCTTCACTGACAATTAGTGACATTGTCAAATCAGATGAAGGTATCTACGCTTGTATAGCAAAAAACCAATTTGGAACAACAAAAAGCGAAGATTCGGTTCTAACATGCAAAGGTCAGTTCTTGTAATATTAACAGCTAATTTTTTAAATATAATACGTAAATGTCATATAAAAGGTCACGTTAAGGTTAATTATAGCACACAAACGTGAGTTCAAGAATCCACATGTCTGTTCTGGCATTTAATGATCAGTTCTCACATTTTAAAGTCAATTTTAACAGTAGCACATAAAGGGCAATTCTAAGCGTCAGTTAAAGCATCTAAAGGTTGTAACAGGTAAAGGCCAGTTCTGACATATAAAGGTCAATTGCATCACGTAAAGCTCTGTTCTATACGATAAAGGCTAGTTCTGACATATATAGGTCAATTACATCACGTATAGGTCTGTTCTAGCAGGAAAAATTCAGTTCTAACGTATACAGGTCAATTACATCACGTAAATATCTGTTCTAACAGGTAGAGGCCAGTTCTGACATATAGAGGTCAATTACATCACGTATAGGTCTGTTCTAGCAGGAAAAGTTCAGTTCTAACGTATACAGGTCAATTACATCACGTAAATGTCTGTTCTAACAGGTAGAGGTCAGTTCTGACATATAGAGGTCAATTACATCACGTAAAGGTCTGTTCTAACAGGAAAAGTTCAGTTCTAACGTATACAGGTCAATTACATCACGTAAATGTCTGTTCTAACAGATAGAGGCCAGTTCTGACATATAGAGGTCAATTATATAACATAAACGTCTTTTCTAACAGGTAAAGGTCAGTTCTGACATATAGAGGTCAATTACATCACGCAAACGGCAAAGGTATGCTACAGGTAAAGACCAGCTCTGACATATAGAGGTCAATTACATCACGTAGAGGTCTGTTACAGGTAAAGACCAGTTCTGACATATAGAGGTCAATTACATTGATCACATAAATGTCTTTTCTAACAGGTAAATGTCATTTCTGACATATATAGGTTATTTACATCACGTAAAGGTCTGTTCTAACAGGAAAAGTTATGTTCTGACGTATAGGGGTCAATTACATCACGTAGAGATGCCGACTTATCGTTATTTTGGCCGCCATTTTGTTTTCCGGTAGCTGCTGATACATGAAAATGCAATATTTTGATGTCAGATTTTGACAGATAAAACTATATAAAGATATAATTTTTTTACATTAATTAATTATCTGAACATTGTTTATAATCTTTAAAAAAATTGTTTCTTTTAATATGGAATCGTTTAAATATAACGTGTTAGAATCAGAATCGTTGTTTTCGGAATTTTACCATTCGCGGCACGTTTTTTTCACTAGGGTCCCCCTTTCAATGCCTTGCCCGGCTATGTTCCTGATGTTATATAGTTCCATGATTATTATCCTATTAAAGCTCAGATTCGTAGCTTGCGCATGGTCACAGTCGCTTCCGATTTCCTGAGCATGCTAAATGGAAAATGGTCGTCTGAAAAGTTCCAAGATGAACTATTCAATGAAAATTTTGGAGTAGCGTTCTCCGACGGCGATATTTGTATTTTCTGTTGCAATTTCAATGTAGGAAACATACCATCTCAACCATATTAGATCGGGAACATAGCTGATTTTTAGTATTTAAAACGCCCCTAAACATGTCTGAAGGAGAACGTCATCACGTACATTTTTTGTACATCGCTGGAAGTGGGAAGTATTTGTACCGTCAACGACGCTGGTTGTAACACAGGTGTTATCGTAGGTTAGGTATGTATAAACCTTGTTCTAAATGTTTTAAACGTACGATTTATTTTTTGCATTGCTTCTTTTCAAGGAGTTTATGAAAAACTTGTCAATTTATAATACTTCCAACTTGTCAAAACAAAAGTAAACAAATCGAAAAGGGGGGTGTAAACAGAGATAAAAAAAAATTCCAAAGCCAGGTTTAATTTCAATGAGATTATGTCACTTGAACTATTCAACCAGGGTATTGGATTGCAAGTATGCATCAACACAAGCAACTTTTGTCATGGTGCTGCACTTTTTTTTTTGTATTTGCCAGCTTCCATGGTTGACTAAATTCAAATAAAAGTAAACAAAATGTTATTGCA
>MJUT01034512.1:130119-157086 GCA_002080005.1 Gigantidas platifrons
ATTGGTACAAACCTCCATATCCATTTTATTCAGTGATATTAATTATATTGATAAAAAAATGATCAAATTATCTTGGAACAGGTTCCCTGTCTGAGGAATTTTATGAAAAAAATGGTGGCCATTTTGAACAAAATGGTGGCCATTTTGAACAAAATGGCTGCCATTTTGAACAAAATGGCTGCCATTTCTTGCGTCGACAAAAAAAATATCACATCCAACAGAACGTGCACAACACTGTGGTATTGTCTTCAAAATTTTGTACGGATATCATTTTTAGTTTAGGAAATATGAAGCTTTTTGTGTTATTTTCCATATAACTCACTGCTGTGAAACGGTGCCAATCTAAAATAGTGTTGAACACTAATTGCACACCCACCTTTATGCATTCATAATTCCACAAAAAGATGTAAAAGGTGATTCATATGTTATAATTGCACTCAAAACAAGTATTTCTACACACAATTTCTTCTATTATGATGTCAGATAAGTTATTTTCTGACAAAATTATGGCAATGTGAGCCATAATGGACCTTTCGGTCAAGATCAAAAGTGGCTCTGAGATGCATTTTGGACAGTAAAACAAATGGCAAATATTACTTCAAACATGTTCAGTTTAATTTTTCTGACAGAATAACTTATAATCTATGGGAAAAAACAAAAGTAGAGACATTATCTGCTGTTTACACAAAAAATCAGAATTATAAAACAGTCATTAAAATCATTATTGATGGCGACCATCTTGGGAAAATTATTGACCAAAAATAGGCAATTTCAAATGCTCATAACTTTTGAACCCTTCATCCGATTTTTACAAATGAAGGCTCAAAATTCTTTTTAGATTGAGCTCTATCTAATGGTTTCAAAACAGCAAGCATCCCCTGTAATTGAATTTTGACTGGCATCTCTACATCACGTAAATGTCTGTTCTAACAGGTAGAGGCCAGTTCTGACATATAGAGGTCAAATATATAGCACAAACGTCTGTTCTAACAGGTAAAGGTCAGTTCTGACATGTAGAGGTCAATTACATCACGCAAAGGTATGTTACAGGTAAAGACCAGTTCTGACATATAGAGGTCAATTACATTGATCACATAAATGTCTATTCTAACAGGTAAATGTCATTTCTGACATACATAGGTCAATTACATCATGTAAAGGTCTGTTCTAACAGGAAAAGTTCAGTTCTGACGTATACAGGTCAATTACATCACGTAAATGTCTGTTCTAACAGGTAGAGGCCAGTTCTGGCATATAAAGGTCAATTACATCACGTAAAGCTCTGTTATAACAGGTAAAGACCAGTTCTGACATATAGAGGTCAATTATATAACATAAATGTCTATTCTAACAGGTAAATGTCATTTCTGACATATAAAGGTCAATTACATCATGTAAAGGTATGCTACATGTAAAGACCAGTTCTGACATATAGAGGTCAATTACATCACGTAAATGTCTGTTCTATCAGGTAAAGCCCAGTTCTGACATATAGAGGTCAATTACATCACGTGAATGTCTGTTCTAACAGGTAAAGGTCATTTCTGACATATAGAGGACAATTACATCACGTGAAGCTCTGTTCTAACAGGTGAAGGTCATTTCTAACATATAAAGGTCAATTACGTAAGGTAAATGTATGTTACAGGTAAAGACTAGTTCTGACATATAGAGATCAATTTCATCATGTAAACGTGTGTTATAAGAGGTAAAGGTCAGTTCTGACATATAGAGGTCAATTACATCACGTAAACGTCTGTTCCAACAGGTAAAGGTCCGTTTTGACAAAAAGAAGTCAACTATTTACATCACATAAACGTCTGTTCTGACATGTTAATGTTAATTACATCATGTAAACGTATGTTCTAACAGGTAAAGATCAGTTCTGATATATAGAGGTTAATTACATCACGTAAATGTCTGTTCTATCAGGTAAAGGCCAGTTCTGACATAGAGGGGTTAATTACATCATATAAACGTCTGTTCTAACAGTTAAAGGTCAGTTCTAACAAATAAAGGTCAATTACACCATGTAGATGTCTGTTCTGACAGGTAAAGGTTAGTTTTGACATATAGAGGTTAATTACATCATATAAACGTCTGTTCTAACAGGTAAAGGTCAGTTCTAACAAATAAAGGTAAATGACATCACGTAAATGTATGTTCCAACGGGTAAAGATAAGTTCTGACATATAGAGGTTACTTACATCACATAAACGTCTGTTCCAACAGGTAAAGGTCCGTTTTGACAAAAAGAAGTCAACTATTTACATCACATAAACGTCTATTCTGACATGTCAATGTTAATTACATCATGTAAACGTCTGTTCTAACAGGTAAAGATCAGTTCTGACATATAGAGGTTAATTACATCACGTAAATGTCTGTTCTATCAGGTAAAGGCCAGTTCTGACATATAGGGGTTAATTACATCATATAAACGTCTGTTCTAACAGTTAAAGATCAGTTCTAACAAATAAAGGTCAATTACACCATGTAGATATCTGTTCTGACAGGTAATGGTTAGTTTTGACATATAGAGGTTAATTACATCATATAAATGTCTGTTCTAACAGGTAAAGGTCAGTTCTAACAAATAAAGGTAAATGACCTCACGTAAATGTATGTTCCAACGGGTAAAGATAAGTTCTGACATATAGAGGTTACTTACATCACATAAACGTCTGTTCTAACAGGTAAAGGTCAGTTCTAACAAATAAAGGTAAATGACATCACGTAAATGTATGTTCCAACGGGTAAAGATAAGTTCTGATATATAGAGGTTACTTACATCACATAAACGTCTGTTCTAACAGGTAAAGGTCAATTACATCAGGTAAAGGTATGTTACAGGTAAAGGCCAGTTCTGACATATAGAGGTCAATTACATCATGTAGATGTCTGTTCCAACGGGTAAAGGTGAGTTTTGACATATAGAGGTCAATGACATCACGTAAATGTCTGTTCCAACGGGTAAAGGTCAGTTCTGACATACAGAGGTCAATTACATCATGTAAATGTCTCTTCTAAGAAATAATGGCCAGTTCTGACATATAAAGGTTAATTACATCATGTTAACGTCAGTTCTAACAGGTAAAGGTAAGTTCTGACATATAGATGTCAATTGCATCACGTAAAGCGCTGTTCTAACAGGTAAAGGACAATTACATCAGGTAAAGGTATGTTACAGGTAAAGGCCAGTTCTGACATATAGAGGTCAATTACATCATGTAAACGTCTGTTATAAGAGGTAAAGGTCAGTTCTGAAATATAGAGGTCAATTACAACACGTAAACGTCTGTTCTAACAGGTAAAGGTCAGTTCTGACAAAAAGAGGTCAATTATTTACATCACATAAATGTCTGTTCTGACAGTTAAAGGCCAGTTCTGATATATTAATGTTAATTACATCATGTAAACGTCTGTTCTAACAGGTAAAGGTAAGTTCTGACATATAGAGGTCAATGACATCACGTAAATGTCTGTTCCAACGGGTAAAGGTAAGTTCTAACAAATAAAGGTCAATTACATCGTGTAAATGTCTGTTCTGCCAGGTAAAGGTGAGCTTTGACATATAGAGGTCAATGACATCACGTAAATGTCTGTTCCAACGGGTAAAGGTAACTTCTGACATATAGAGGTCAATTATATCATGTAAATGTCTGTTCTAACAGGTAAAGGTAAGTTCTGACATATAAAGGTCAATTACATCACATAAACATCTTTTCTAACAGGTAAAGGTCAGTTCTGAAAAACAGAGGTCAATTACATCACATAAATGTCTGTTCTAACAGGTAAAGGTAAGCTCTGACATATAGAGGTCAATTACATCACATAAAGCAGGGATGCAGATTAACTATTTTTACCCAGTAGCCAGCTGGGTTACTGACTTTTAATTTGAGGACCCAGTTTTATTTTTCAGTCAATGAAAAAGAAAAATCAAAACATTCGGACATGAATGAATAATTATTCAATTTAAAAACCCATTTAATCAGGTAAAACAGGCTTTTTAAATACTTGTAGCAGTTTGAATTTTTATCTTCGTCTGTCTTCCTCTTTTGTGGAGGTTTTATGCCACTGATAAACTCCCACATTTTCTAAACAGGAATTAACTACCTACTTATAATTTAAACTCTTAAAGGGGAATGGGTACGCAAAAAAGGTTTCCAGAAATGTTGAATTAATTTGTGTGATAGAGCCAGCCATAATTAAATTTAATCAGGTCTTGTCCTGATCTGACCTAAAAAAAATTCTAATTTTGTTAGGAATGCATTTTTATCCCCCCATGATAGCGGTGAGGGGATATAGTAATAGCGGGCGTCTGTCTGTCTGTCTGTCCATCCGTCACACTTTCTTGTTTACGCGATAACTTGAGTAAACATTGATAGATTTGAATAAATTATTGCATGTGGCTTCTAATTATCATTATCTTGGATGGGTTCTAACATGGAAATATTTGAAGCTAGGGTTTTGGGGGAAATCTTAGTTTTTGGTTGAAAAAATCACAAATTTTGAGAATTGTGTCTTGCTTACGCGATAACTTTAGTAAACATGGATAAATTTGAATAATTGTTTGCATGTGGCTTGTAATTATCATTATCTTGGATGGGTTCTTACATGGAAATATTTGAAGCAAGGAAAATCTTAATTTTTGGTTGAAAAATCGCCAATTTTGAGAATTGTGTCTTGTTTACGCGATAACTTTAGTAAACATGGATAGATTTGAATAATTGTTTGCATGTGGCTTGTATGTATGCTTTGCATTAAGACTGCAAGGCTGCTTTCAATAAATATATAAAACTAAATTTTATGCAAGTGCGTGGGGATACGTCGCGCATTCATGCGCTAGGCGGTTCTTTTATTTGTGATGTCAAACTTGTATATAATGACGCTTGATGGCAATTTAGTAAGCAGTCTTTGTGAATACAGTATATGTAAATATCTGTGTTTACTTATTATTTTTACTGTATGCTTTGTCGTTTCATAGCCCAGCAGGGTTCTATGACGTACAAATACAGATACAGATACTGTATAATATTATATGTGTGCAGATATTATACAATTAATGCCTGCACTTAAGGTGAACAATTATGATGTTCACCGCAAGTGCAGGCATTAATTGTTTTATTATACTGAAACTCGATGCAAAAAAAATTTGATAAATGCGGACATTTCTGTAAATGAACAGCCAGAATGGTTCCACTGGGCACACCGGCGGTGGCCATTTTATACATACAGAACACTCCAAGTTTACACTCCAGGTCTATTGTTAAACCATGCGCTTTCTATCTCTGAAACTGCCTTTCTACGAATTACTGTATTATTATAAGAACAATAGCCTGTGTTCACAGGGTGTGACGACAGGGGTTTCTGGAAACCCTTGTCTTCACACCCTGTGAGCACGGCCTATTGTGCCTACAACAATGAAGTAATTAATTACCACTCAGCTGAAAATAACACGAAAACTGGATATTGAAAAACTGAAAAAGAAAACATAAAGATCTTGTTAATGAAGCATAGTCTGAAAAAAATTCAAGCATTCGTTAAAAAAACTAAATAATAATAAAAAATCGTAAACAAAACTTGGTCGGGAAAGCATTGTAAAAAGAAAACATACTATATGTTGGCATCCTTTCAAAAGATTAACGTTGGTGGATCCAGGGAGGGGGAGGGACTCCCCCTTTTTTTCGGAAAATTTATTAAAATTATGTGAAAATTGTCGGAAATGAGACTTATTACCTTTTTTTTATTCTGAAACTTCTTTTTTATTGTCTGCATCCAAGCTTTTAAAAAAAACAATACAAAATAAAACAAAACAAAAAACATTGACCTGTTAAATGCGCACTTAAAAACTGAAGTTTATTGGTAGAAAAATACTTTGTCATATTCAACATATATTCTTACTTACTTTATTTAGCAGTTCTGCGTAATATTTGTGAAAATATGGTTAATATCCATTCTCTACAAAAAGTTCAGTTTAATATAGCACGTCTATCATTCCTGAAGATCAAATGTATATCGAATAACATCTCTCATTATAACCAATCAATCTGTTTAATCCTTAATACAACTCAGTCGTTCAATCTATCTTTATAGAAGAGGTACCCAATGGGGAAACCACAAAAATGTATCGATTTATGAAATTTAATGTTTCTGTGTTTATTGTTTTTATGACATTTTATAATGAATATTTCCTGTATTTAGAACAACATGGGGAGTAAGTTAGTTATACACTTCGGTATGCAATGTTTCTGGATTAGAAATCCCTCCAGCCTCCGGCCGTCGGGGTTTCTAATCCAGAAACACTTATACCTCAGTGTATAACTATTACGTATCGACGCTCATACTCTCAGGTCGGACATACTCCTCCCAAAATGTCCGACTCACTCCAGAGAAACGTCCGATAAATTTGAGAGTCAACTCCGAGTATTTGGTCGGACATCGTGAGTGCACTCCCGAGTATTTGGTCGGATGTGAGAGTGGATATTCAAAGATTTCTTTTTACATTTCTCGAGGTGAACATGTCAAACATTTTGTAATCGATGTGTAATCGCGCCAGGAAAGGTAGTTCAAAGGTCAATATTTGTCACGCTCCTTCGATGCATAGGGGCACCTCATAATCAAAAGGAATTGTACAACAATTTTAAGTAGCACCGTTTGTGTTTCTTTAATCTGTTTAATTTTAATAGATCTTTCTGGTACATTTAAATTTTACGATTACAATCTGAAATGAATGCTAGAAATATCGTAACTTTTCCAAAATCAAAACTTTTAAAATACGAGTCCAGCCCTGGCTTGGATTTCTCGAAAAATCTTGAGTTTTCTAACAAATCAACTTAAGTTTGAGTAAAAACTAAAGTTTGTGTTTTTAAACTTGTGTTTGTGTGGTTTTTATGAGGAGTTTGGTTTGTAATGCCATCTGTGGGTAAAAGGATGACCCCGATGTTCATACAATAAAATAATCAAACAAGGTGTCAAAACAATGTATCACCTTGTGCAGTTTTATTGACATACCTTTAAACTGTGTTTAATTAATAGTACACAAATTATGTGATCGTCTCGGTCCAGTAAATTTTCAATCATCAGATCATGTCTGATGATGTCAGGAATTATTTACAAGTGTCGACAGTTCACCTGTGTTGATTTTTAGCTGATGTCGTCACTTGTGCGTCTTCGTCGGCGTCCAATGTTAACGTTTGCGATTAGCTCCAATGTAGACAAACTACTTGGCCCAGGTTGAAGAAACTTCACATATGAGTTTGACGTGAACATTTAAATACACCGCACACAAATATAGGTCACCGTGACCTATTATTTCTGCCTGAATGACTTCGACATTTTTGCGTGAACATTTGCGTTTAGGTCCAACGTAGACAAACTACTTGGCCCAGTTTGATGAAACTTCACATGTGAGTTTGTCTTGAACATTTAAATTCACTGCACACAAATATAGGTCACCGTGACCTACTATTTCTGCCTGAATGACTTAGACATTTTTGCGTGAACGTTTGCGTTTAGGTCCAATGTAGACAAACTACTTGGCCCAGGTTGATGAAACTCCACATGTGAGTTTGTCGTGGACAGCCAAAAACACAGCATACAAATATAGGTCACCTTGACCTACTAATTCTGCCTGAATGACTTCGACATTTTTGCGTGAACGTTTGCGTTTAGGTCCAATGTAGACAAACTACTTGGCCCAGGTTGATGAAACTTCACATGTGAGTTTGTCTTGAATATATAAATTCACCGCACACAAATATAGGTCACCGTGACCTACTATTTCTGCCTGAATGACTTAGGCATTTCTGCGTGAACGTTTGCGTTTAGGTCCAATGTAGACAAACTACTTGGCCCAGGTTGATGAAACTTCACATGTGAGTTTGACGTTAACATTTAAATACACTGCACACAAATATAGGTAACGGTGACCTACTATTTCTGCCTGAATGACTTAGACATTTTTGTGTGAACGTTTGCGTTTAGGTCCAATGTAGACAAACTACTTTGCCCAGGTTGATGAAACTCCACATGTGAGTTTGTCGTGGTCAGCTAAAAACACAGCATACAAATATAGGTCACCTTGACCTACTATTTCTGCCTGAATGACTTCGACATTTTTCCGTGAAGGTTTGCGTTTAGGTCCAATGTAGACAAACTACTTGGCCCAGGTTGATGAAACTTCACATGTGAGTTTGTCATGGACAGCTAAAAACACAGCATACAAATATGGGTCACATTGACCTACTATTTCTGCCTGAATGACTGCGACATTTTTACGTGAACGTTTGCGTTTAGGTCCAGTGTAGACAAACTACTTGACCCAGGTTGATGAAACTTCACATGTGAGTTTGTCGTGGACAGCTTAAAACACAGCATACAAATATAGGTCACCTTGACCTACTATTTATGCCTGAATTAATTCGACATTTTTGCGTGAACGTTTGCGTTTAGGTCCAATGTAGACAAACTACTTGGCCTAGGTTGATGAAACTTCACATGTGAGTTTGACGTTAACATTTAAATACACTGCACACAAATATAGGTAACCGTGACCTACTATTTCTGCCTGAATGGCTTAGACATTTTTGCGTGAACGTTTGCGTTTAGGTCCAATGTAGACAAACTACTTGGCCCAGGTTGATGAAACTTCACATGTGAGTTTAACGTTACCATTTAAATACACTGCACACAAATATAGGTCACCTTGACCTACTATTTCTGCCTGAATGACTTAGACATTTTTGCGTGAACGTTTGCGTTTAGGTCCAATGTAGACAACCTACTTGACCCAGGTTGATGAAACTCCACATGTGGGTTTGTCGTGGACACCTAAAAACACAGCATTCAAATATAGGTCGCCTTGACCTACTAATTCTGAATGACTTCGACATTTTTGCGTGAACGTTTGCGTTTAGGTCCAATGTAGACAAACTACTTGGCCCAGGTTGATGAAACTTCACATGTGAGTTTAGCGTTACCATTTAAATACACTGCACACAAATATAGGTCACCGTGACCTACTATTTCTGCCTGAATGACTTAGACATTTTTGTGTGAACGTTTGCGTTTAGGTCCAATGTAGACAAACTACTTGGCCCAGGTTGATGGAACTTCACATGTGAGTTTGTCGTGGACAGGTAACAACACAGCATACAAATATAGGTCACCTTGACCTACTATTTCTGCCTGAATGACTTCGACATTTTTACGTGAACGTTTGCGTTTAGGTCCAATGTAGACAAACTACTTTGCCCAGGTTGATGAAACTTCACATGTGAGTTAATCGTGGAAAGCTAAAAACACAGCATACAAATATAGGTCACCTTGATCTACTATTTCTGCCTGAATGACTTGGACATTTTTGCGTGAACGTTTGCGTTTAGGTCCAATGTAGACAAACTACTTGGCCCAGGTTGATGAAACTTCTTATGTGAGTTTGTCGTGAACATGTAAGTCCACCGCACACAAATATAGGTCACCGTGACCTACTATTTATGCCTGAATGACTTCGACATTTTTGCGTTAACGTTTGCGTGTAGGTCCAATATAGACAAATTACTTGGTCCAGGTTGATGAAACTTCACATGTGAGTTTGTCGTGGACAGTTAAAAACAACACACACAAATATAGGTCATCGTGACCTACTATTTCTGCCTCAATGACTTCGACATTTTTGTAAAGGCCTGTTTTACTATTACATTTATATGTCCATTTTGAATACCATTAAATGGTTTTCTTTTGGCTAACCTGAAGTATTGTTCTTAACCAAATTAAACACTAACCACATGGTTATGACATTCACATGTAACTATGGATTGCACAGGCGAGCTGGATGGTTTGCATTGCGACCAGCTATTTTTTCAAGTCATGGTTATTATTTTATTTGTTCCTATTAACCAATTCAAATGTAAAACAATCTAGTTTTAACGAAATCGATAATTATTTTCCAGTATATTTAGCATAACAAGCTTGTTCTCCACGATTGTGTGAGATGTCATGCAACCGCCATTTTTTCCCTTCAACCTCGTGCACAGACCGCTGGATATGATGGACAAGCTATAGCTATATTTATATATTTTGTGATAATAACTTTATATTGTAAAACGATCTACCCTGTAATTTGTTTTCAACAACATACACTTTTTATAGTATATATTTTATACAATACAATATTGAACTGATTTTTGCTAACACTTCAATCAATCAATTATTGAATATTGATTTTTTTTTCCGATGTTGAACATTTTCCTCCGGAATTGCACCCACTGTTAGTATATTTTTATGGCTTTATTTAAAAAAAATAACACCAAAAACATCGATGATTTTAGTCTTCTTATTCAGAAAAAAAACCTACAGCAAAATAAAGTAATTTGTATACGAGATTTTTTTTTAACTTCATCCTTGTGGACGGTAGGTCGAAGCCAGTGTGTTGAGGAAAAAAATATGGTCCAATCGTTCTTAAAATACGGTAGTTTGTGTTTAATGTTTTGTTTTCTTTTTCAGGTAAATAATGCATGCTTTTCGTTATTTACTTAGTTTAGTAATGTTACATTTTTTGTGTGCCTGCGCATTGTTTAAATAACCTATGTTTTAATTTAAACAATATTTATTTCGAAGATAATCGGACAATACAGTACATCAAACATAGTAATTACATACATGATTCAGAAACAAGCAATTATGCTTTTATAAAACTGTCTTCTTGCATATGTTTTGCTATTCAGTTTAATTTGTTTTGTTTTAAATAAATACGTAATGTGTATTGTTGTTGTTTTTATTATTTGGTAAAGTGCATATATTCGAAAATTTCCTGCAGTTTGACTGATTATGGCAACCCGTCCGATTGTAATTCTTTAGTTCAAAAGTATTAAAAAAAAACGTCAACATTCTCTATATATTTCATGAATGTAGGACAGAAAGTCACAGGACAAAAAGTCACGGACAAAAAGTCACAGACAAAAAGTCACAGGACAAAAAGTTACAACCTCAAATATTGTAAAAAATAGGACAAAAAGTCACAGGACAAAAAGTCATAATTTTCATTATTTGTTCATTTTCAATTAAAAAAATGCTTGATTAAAAAAAATCAACCTAGATATTAAATATTATGCTTAATTCCAGTAATATTTTATAAGTGTTTTTGCAGAGGTATTTTTCATAGCATTTTATTTTTTATATCAATTTATTTTAATTTAATTTTTATTACTTTGAAATGTTTTTGGAGATTTTTTCAAAGATATTTTTGTTTTTGTTTTTGGATGAAGTTGAATGATTAACCTTTCTACTTGTGTTAGCTTTTTTTAACTAATAAAATTGTTACATTTGTGTGATGTGGCTTTAAAGGAAGTATGTGTATATTTACAATCATTAAAATATCCCTTTTAAAACAACAACTTGATTTCTGAATAAACAAGCAGTATGTACACCTCACCACTAACAAACTTTATCACATAATGTTGTATCGAGTACACCTCACCACTGACCAAAATGCCATGAATATTCCAGTATATCACTAAAAGCAATGACGGAATACACATCCAGAGGTCACCACATAGTTTTAACCTAAGCAAAACAGGTTGCATCAAGATCTTATCACTATCAAATGTATCAATTTAACTATCTGCTGTAGAATTTAATGTGGGAAAAGAAATGTCATGAACATACAAGCAAACTTTGTCCTATATTTAAAATTGAAATTTGTGATTTTTTTCTCCTGTGACTTTTTGTCCTATGTATATTAAAATAATGATTTGTGACTTTTTGTCCTGTGACTTTTTGTCTTATCAAAATTGTGACTTTTTGTCCTATCAAAATTGTGACTTGTTGTCCTGTGACTCTCTGTCCGTTTACCATATTTCATATATATGTAAAAAAAAATATTTTCAAGTAGTTTCTGAACGGATTTTCTTCAAATCAACACATTGCCCAAAAACCGCTCTCAGAGATGTACACAAGTCATTTTGAACATGTTTGGAGCTCAACATTTCAACAAGAACAAAAACAGATTCACAACATATTACAAAATATTTCTTTATAAAAACTTTTCATTTATATCAAGTTGTGTCCTTTGAAAGGTTGATCACTGTGGTTATAAAAAAATATGTATGTTGTGGGAATATTTTCTAGGTGATCGGAATTAGGTTGTCTTGTCATACTAATTCTTTATTTTAAGATACGTTTTATTTCCTCCTCAATTGTTGCTGGGATCAATACACACCTAGGACTTTGCTCTAAACTAGTGGTGAAATCACTATTGCTGTTTTGTTTTTTGTTTTTTTTTATTACGCATGACTTATGTAATTGACAGGATGTACCCAATATACAGGAAGACCCCCTATTGTGTAGCCATCTATTTTGAGATGCCATTCAATGAAAATAACAACCTGACCATATTGTTACATATTAAGAATTAGATAAGAAATTGAAATTTATAGAAGATATGTATACACATTTATAAGAAAAAAATATAAATTTATTTTGTAAGTACAAATAAATTGGAAGACGGCTTGAAAACGAAAACGCAAAATAGTTGCATTTTGTATCCATGTTTATAAAACTTTAAACTTTATTATTCAGCACAATTTATAAGTCTTAGTATAATAAAAGGAGCCTTGAGCAACGTTTTTTCACACCTATGATAGGTGTATTTGTACATACAAAATGTATCATGGATGCACGATGCGATGGCATGCTGAGATGGTAGCATCCCAAATTGCCGATTCCCATATTGCAGAGTCCATTTTGCCGAATCCCATATTGCCTAATTTTGTTAAAATGACAAAATTTCATAATATTATTTTTTATTTTAAAAAATGATATTGGTGATGTGTACATATTTTATTGAAAGCAGTAAAATACCAGGGAGTTTAGATTATAGCATTCGAGTTCAAAGTCAAAAGGATATACGGTGGATTAGTCCTGCAGCTAACCATGATTTCTGTCAAGATGAATGATGCCAAGTAATAATTCAAAACAAATGCTCTGTGAATAATAACTAGCATAATCATGAGAGAATACACATTTTTTGTTTTGTAAGTACGTCCCAAACTTTGCATTTTAACAAGACTGTACATCAGCTGTGTTTTTCTTGTCTTTCGAATAGCGGTAGCCATTGTGTAGAAGGTTGACGCCTCTGCCTTTCTTTACTATGTTAGGAACATCCATGGTGATTTTTTTGAAAGAATGATTGTGCAGGCGGACAGAAGAACTTTTATACATGATTTCAATTAATCAAATTTGTTTGAAGTTAATTAATTGCCGATCATTTATTAAAATCTATCATAATCACCTATGATAAGCTTGGATATTGTTGATATAGTACTAGTTCATTTTTGGGATTCTGCAATCTGGTGATGTTTTGACAGGTAAACTGTAAATAACCCGTATAATACACTAATAAAATATTATTTCACCCATATCAGCAATCCACAGACTGCCGATTTTCAAGAAAAAAAAAACGTGATTTTATAATAAATGGGGTCTTGAGCAACGTTTTTTTCACACCTGTGATAAGTGTATTTGTGTATCATGAATGCACGATGCGATAGGGCATGCTGAAATGGGTGATGTTTTGACAGGTAAACTGTAAAAGCTTTTATCAAATATCTCAGTCAGAGATAACTGCGAAACAGGAGACAAAATACATACAATCACATACAAATCAATAGCTAAACAGAGATTCAACAATAATTTCAACAATAATATAATTATTTGATTAATTGACAATACGCACTACCTTATATAGATATAACGGCCTAATAATATCTCTCGACCTGTACGTGCTGATTGTGTAAATCTTTCACATGGTCATTACAAATAGTAAAAAAAAAAAAAAAAAAAAAAACGTAGAATACACTAAAAAATATTATTTCACCTATATCAGACTGCCCATTTTCAAGAGAAAACAAGATTGCAACACGTAGCCATGTGTCCCTCGCTGCATGTAATGTGAGTGTAATGTTATCCATGTGATATATTTATAAAATCAAGAAAGCATCCGAGATGCAACAGCCGATCTCAACCATTAAAAAGTTCACTTCAGGTAGGGGGTGGGGTATGACCCCCCAGGGCCTGAGATATAAGACATTTAATTTGCCTTGTCACCCTGATCATAAATATATATGGTTTAGGGGTGGGGATCTCAACCATTAAAAAGTTCACTTCAGGTAGGGGGTGGGGTATGACCCCTGGGGCCTTAACTATCAGGCATTTAATTTGCCTAGTCACCCTGATCATAAATATATATGGTTTAGGGAGGGGATTTCAACCATTAAAAAGTTCACTTCAGGTAGGGGGTGGGGTATGACCCCACAGGGCCTCAGATATAAGGCATTTAATTTGCCAAGTCACCCTGATCATAAATATATATGGTTTAGGTGTGGGGATCTCAATCATTAAAAAGTTCACTTCAGGTAGGAGGTGGGGTATGACCCCTGGGGCCTTAGCTATAAGGCATTTGATTTGCCTAGTCACCCTGATCATAAATATATATGGTTTAGGGTGGGGATTTGGATCACATTTTTATACAGATTCCCCAGAGGGGTGGGGATGAGCTGGGTGGAGAGGGGAATGTTACATCCTCAACTTCACATTGGTATCTCCACCCATACCAAATATTAAGTTCCTATCTTTTGCAGTTTCAGAGAAATGTGTAATTCTCAAAATATGTACCTTTTCTATAAAAAAACATGATTTTACAAGAATTTTATTTGCGAATTTTGCCCAGTTTCGAACTTAAGCTAGAAATTCTTAATATAATGCCCGTGTGTAAGTTTGAAATCAATTGGTCAACAAATACAAATCTCAGAGCGCTTACAATATATCCGGACGGACGGACGCCCGGCATTTCTATATCCCCTGGTCCGCTTGGAAGGCGAGAGACAAAAAGCGGGATTTATGGATTTATGACCCATTCACCATAAACAAAATAAAACTTAAATTTTACTAATTAATTTTAATTCATATTTGCCTTTTAAAGAAATAAATGTATAAACTAGAATTATTTACCCAGGATCGTTCGCTATACATTTGGCGAACACGTGAAAGATCAAACGCACCCGATATCATAAACCGGCAACTATCTGCAGCAAGTGAAAGGGCCTTGGCATCGATTGTCGCGAGTATACATGTACATAGGGACATACATGTATTAATATTCACTTATAGTGTACTTAAAACATGTGTACAGCATGTTAATACATTTTATTCAATGGTATTATTGTATAATATCGCCCGTGACAGCCGTTAACAGATCTATACTTTCCGTACTGTATATCATTAATTTATTTCAGCTTTACTAAGATACGCATGTTTCTTTATGCACGAATTTATTGGTTAGTAGAATTTGGGGACGTTACACAGTTTAACTATCTGAGAGTGGAGACTCTCACTCCGACATGGGATACTCTCACTCTCACTCTCACTCCGAACTGGGAGGATTTTGTCGGACGATTTTAAGAGTGACACCCTCTCAATGTCCGACGAAACTCTCTGTCCGACGAAACTCTCTGTCCGACCTGAGAGTATGAGCGTCGTAACACTTGGAGTGTAGTGTAATTACGTCACGTACACGTTTTACATCATGCTCATTTTACCGATATCGTAAGCGCTTTCGCGATCTAGATCACTGTTTCCCCGGCCCATCAGTAAAAACTGATGACCGTCGAAGTAGAGAACACAAGGAATTTAGAATTTATTAGTTAAAATATTACACTAGATTTTCTATTGAAAAAATATACTGAAGTATAATAATGTATTTTAATATATTGTTTTTTATTTGTAAACAAGTAAAATGTAACAGGTAATTTTTATTTCATAGGTTTATAAATTTTAAATATATTCTATCGTATGGTGTAAAATTAACTGTATAAATGTATCCAATACACATCTATTCTTTTGGAAAATTTTAGGATATCAATTGAAAATAAACTAAAATGTACAATTGCAATCTAGACAAGTTATTCACCTTAGTTTGGATTACAAGTATCAATCAATATTCATGTAAATACATTTTTCTTTCTGTATATTGTTATCTAAAAAGATAGCAGATATGGCCAACAATCCGTATCTCACTGTCCGATCCCGTTTCGAATATTTTACATCAATGTCAACATCCGGTTTACCTACATTTTCTAATTTCAGTTAAGAACATGAATATGCTGTCATCTTCAATATATAAGCATCTCAAAACAAACTTAGTTAAATACAAACAATCTTTGATACTTGGGGAGTGTTGAAGTCAACTTATTTCTGTGCTCAGTAATATATTTCAGTTTTAAGGCTCCATGTGTTGCATGTGCTCATTCCTACTAAAAGGACATTTACAATACGTATAGGAAGAAGAAGAAGTTCTGATTAATAAAAATAGGAATGTACCGGTCTGACAGAATAAATAAACAAATTTCAATCTGTCTGACATTTTATTATAACTGAAAACGGAACTTAATGCCGTTCTAGAAATTCCGTTGGCAGTGGAAATTTGGAGTGATGAATAAATTTCAATCGCCAACTGGGCGTCCGCAAAGTAATATTTGATCGCCCAACTGAAATTTTACTAGCAACTGGCATGATTTTCCTAAACATCACATTTATTAATATTTTTTCACTTTAATTCTTTGTACAACATCTGAATAATTGAAAATATAAAGATTTGAAGTTAACTTCCTTTCTAAAACCAAGATATGGGTTCATATTCATAGGTTGGTAGGCACCTTTTTTTGCTTGAAAATTTGTATTTTATGAAAAAAATAACCCATCTTTTTCTTTACCTTTTCTTCTTCTTAAATATTAAAAAACAACATACCAAAATAGCATCATTTACATGTTAACATTAAAAAAAAAAAATAGGGGTACCCTCATACGTTTTTCATGAAAAATACACTAAAATGTAAAAAGAACAATACATTTTTTCACAATTTTCAATAATTTTTTTTAATTTTTGAAATACAAAGACAATCATGTGTTATTACCTCAATAATTATGATAATTTAAATGGGTGGTCATTACATTTTGTTTACATCTTTATGAAAAATATACCCCAAAAAAGTATTCCTTATTATTTGAGTGGTAAATTTTCAAAACTGTGAAGCAATAAAAAAAAGTCACTATGGTTTCAAAACATACCCTTATCCAAACATCCTTATACCCTTAGCTAACTAGACAATATATATATGTCCATACTAAAGTAAAAACAAGTTTGTTTTCTTAAATTTAATGGGAAAAAAGGGGGGGGGGTTAAATTAGTCTTGCCACCTCACCTTTTCAAAGTGGGGAGGGTGATTGTTCCCAGCTTCTTTTCCCATGAAGTGGTATTAGTGAGGTTAGAGCTGCATACTCATATGGAGCATCTGAGCTCAGGACAGTCTGGTGTTTTAGTGATGTTTCAATTAGTGACAGTGTTTCTCAATCTTCAGTTTTCTTATAAATTATGCACTGTATTCATAATGTTTTGTCAGCCCATTAAATATTTGTCTTTTTGTTTTGTTATACCTGTATATTTATATCATATATTGTTAATGGAGTAATATATTGACCAATAAATGTAGCTCTCAGTCTATATCACATTTTTTAATTTATAAACTATAGTATAAACAATCGAAGATGCTAAAACCGGAAGTTGGATTATGTAATTTTTTCCGCGGAATTATCTCCCTTTGATGTCAACACGCATTTATTTTTGTGAAATAAATTATGTCAACGGGGAAAAATGATAGAAATAACTATTATTATATGTTAAAATTAGTTAAAATTTGTTAAGAATAACCATTGTTTGTGCGTTTACGACCTAAATCATATTTTTAAATGAAATTTCCACTTCAAATTATCTTTTCACGAAGAAAATGTGTCTACGGTTTTATTTATTGTTCATAAACGCTAGATTTAATCATCCCTACATAATAATTTCAACATATTCGAAGCATTTGTACACGGGTCTCTTTATATAGCCCTGTAAAACATACCATGTAAACGGGTGTCATCTTTTTTGAATTTTTCATTCATTGCATCGGGGCGACACCTAGTGGAGATGCCAGTCGCTAATTTTACTCGCCGTGGGCGACTGGGCGACTGTTAATTTGCATCCCTGTAAAGGTCTGTTCTAACAGGTAAAGGTAAGTTCTGACATATAGAGGTCAAATACATCATGTAGACGTCTGTTTTAACAGGTAAAGGTCAGTTCTGACATACAGATCATGTAAATGTCTGTTCTAGCGGGTAAAGTTAAGTTCTGACCAACAGAGTTCAATTAGATCACGTAAAGGTATGTTCTAACAGGTAAAGGTAAGTTCTGACATACAGATCATGTAAATGTCTGTTATAACAGGTAAAGGTAAGTTCTCACATACAGAGGTCAATTAGATCACGTACAGGTCTGTTACATGTAAAGGTCAGTTCTGACATACAGAGGTCAATTACATCACATAAACGTCTGATATAACAGGTAAAGGTAAGTTCGGACATATAAAGGTCAATTACATCACGCAAATGTTTGTTCTAACAGGTAAAGGTCAGTTCTGACATATCATAGGGGTCAACCTCTGAAACCTCCAATGGGGGTGATCATCCCCATTGGGAAGTGTCCAATGGGGTGATTTTGCGTAGTGTTATTTTTTCATGGGGGAAAAGGGGATTCAAGTTATGTAACGTTTTATTTCAAAATACATCATACAGTGTATGTACAGTACAATCAGAGACATGCCGTGATAAATCACTGTGATAGACGTATCACTCTTCTCAGTAATATTGCTATATCTTTTGTTCTGTGTAATATATCTTCAACATTTCTTTTGTATTTAGAGTGTTACTTGCTATCATTCAAAATGCACAATAAAATAAGTAAATATATTAAACAGAACAAAAGATATATCTATATCACCAAGACGAGTGATACGTCTATCACAGTGATTAATCATGATATGTCCCTGACTGTACTGTACTATTACATTTTGAGACATGGCTAAATGAAATTCTAAATTTATTTAAATTTTGAAAAGTACTCACCAAGATTCAAGATTGTTGACGCGTATCCATGGCAGTGCTTCCCAAGGTGAACTAGAATTTACTGGACATTCGGTCCAGTAATGATGGTGACATTACTGGACCGAATGCCATTTCACTGGACCGAATTTGTTTAAGGCATATACAAAGCAGTATTTGGACACTACGTTATGAATGCAACAGACAGTGGACACTCTGATGCATCACAAAATTATGAGAAAATGGGTACAGTATTTATCTTGTCATTGCTATTTGATGAAAATGTAGACATTTTGCTGAATCACTGAATGCAAAGACTCGCAAGAATCCTTTGATTAAAGACTTTCATTTTTTTACTTGTCACACTTTATGTCCTAATATAGAATTCCTCCACAAATATAAATGCATCATGCAAAGAAGAGAAAGGTAGTACATTTTGTAAAAGAAAATCATTTGTTTCCATCGGGTACAACTAAGCAAAGTCCGGTAGAGTCAGGAGAAGTCAGGTAGAGTCCGGAGGCAAAATATTAGTTTATATGTATATTAAATGATGTATTCCTGTGGTATTGGTTGTTTTTTATATATTTTCTTATAATTTCCAACAAAATAAATAAGAAATAATAGGTTTTTATTGAAATATACAAGGTGATCGGCAATCGTTCATAGATTCAAAATGGCGGATATAGAGTCCGGTAGGAATATCGTCGATTTACAGCATGTATTCTGTACATTTAATGATTGATTATTATTGTATATGTGTTTATCTATAGGCATTTTATCAAAGATTGAATAAAATAGTAAGTAACGTGGAAATATTCATATATACAAGATGATATGTAAATAGAGTCCGGTATTCAAAATGGCGGACAGAGTCCGGTACGATTTATGCTGATTTAATATGTGTATAAAGGTCAATTACATCACGTAAAGCTCTGTTCTAACAGGTAAATGTCAGTTATAACATATAAAGGTCAATTACATCAGGTAAAGGTATGCTACAGGTAAAGGCTAGTTCTGACATATAGAGGTCAATTACATCATGTAAACGTCTGTTATAAGAGGTAAAGGTCAGTTCTGACATATAGAGGTCAATTACATCACGTGAACGTCTGTTCTAACAGGTAAAGGTCAGTGTTGACATATAAAGGTCAATTACATCACGTAAATGTCTGTTCTAACAGGTAATGGTCAGTTCTGACATATAGAGGTCAAACACATGAAGTAAATGTCTGTTCTAACAGGCAAAGATCAGTTTTGAAAAATAGAGGTCAATTACGTCATGTAGATGTCTTTTCTAACAGGTAAAGGTCAGTTCTGACATACAGATCATGTAAATGTCTGTTCTAACGGGTAAAGGTAAGTTCTGACATACAGAGTTCAATTACATCACATAAAGGTCTGTTCTAACAGGTAAAGGTAAGTTCTGACATACAGAGGTCAATTAGATAACGTAAAGGTCTGTTATATGTAAAGGTCAGTTCTGAAAAATAGAGGTCAATTACATCATGTAGACGTCTTTTCTAACAGGTAAAGGTCAGTACTGACATACATATCATGTAAATGTCCGTTCTAACAGGTAAAGGTAAGTTCTGACATATAAAGATCAATTACATCATGTAAACGTCTGTTCTAACACTAAACAGGTAAAGGTAAGTTCTGAAATACAGAGGTCAATTAGATCACGTACAGGTCTGTTACATGTAAAGGTCAGTTCTGACATATAGAGGTCAATTACATCATGTAAATGTCTGTTGTAAGAAGTAAAGGTCAGTTCTGACATTTAGAGGTCAATTACATCATGTAAATGTCTGTTCTAAGAGGTAAAGGTCAGTTCTGACATTTAAAGGTCAATTACATCATGTATGATGGATGGACAGACGTATCTTTTTTACTCCAAGAGTGCATTGTATGGCAGGCTGTTGAAGGAAGGCGTATTACAGCTTTCATGACTTTTGGACAAATTTTCGGAAGGTCATTCGGATTATTGGAACTGCGGACTATCTGGCTTTCAGACTATGAGTTTTATGTTTTGTTGGTTCTAAAAAACAGACATCCGTTTACTTCAAACTACATTTTAATACTAACTAAATATTATTAGAAACATATGATGAGGAAAACAGAGTAGTGCATAAAGCTTATAAGCATACCGTGGGAACTGTCATATTAAAGATTTGAAGTGTTGGTGATAAGTTACAGTCACAGCATGTAGAGTTTCTATATGATAACAAACATAACAATGAGGCCTTCAAACTATCGGAACTTCAGACTATCACACCTTCAGACTATCAGGCTTTCAGATTATAGGGCCTCAGAACTATTGGGCATGGTTTATCGTGCCTCAGACTATCAGGCCTTCAGACTATCAGAACTTCAGACTTAGTATCGGGCCGACATCGTTCGGTCAACCTAATTTACCAATAAAATGTGTATTTGCTGCTTCTTCACTGTGCATGCTTCATTCAGGAGTGAAGAGCAAAGACATGTTGATTCATATTCAGGTTAATGTGTCTTGAGTGGTGCAACATTACTGTAGCTACATGTGGAATGTTGTTTCAGTGAGTTAGTACTATAAAAATTAAGCCCAATGTGTTGGTCTAGTATAAAACAGATATCATTGAAAAGCTCTAGCCATAACGATTTTCGTGAGATTATCTCTTATTATTTCCATGAGGGAATTTCTTATTATTTCCATGTGGGAATTTCTTGTCAACTTAATCCTCCTCATGTGAAAATCCTTTGAAATACTTTTTTTTTATGCAAGAAATATACATTGTCATATTGATAATCATTAAATCAAAGGCAGCCATGTTTTTCATTATGATGAATTTCAAGAGACTTTTATTTTTATTTCAGGTTTAGTTTTGTATTGCAAACACAACAAACTATAAAACATTCACTAATGTTTGCATATATGGTATTACAGTTTTCATACTTTACTTCTATATTTCAGCTCAACAGTTTGCCCAAGTGGAGCCAGTCAGTGGAACATCAGGGGTGGGATATACAAGACCGTCATCCACTACATTTCAACAGGACCAAAGTGTCAAAAAGAAAACTAATAAATCAAACAATGAAAATGAAGGGGATGTATCGACAATACTTCAAGAAAGTGACGAAAGTGGTACGATTAAAATCTTAAATATCTCAATGATGAATTTATATACAGAATTTCCCGATTTTGCTACTAATAGAATTCTATGATATTTCTTAAAGAAACATAATTTTGAATCGTTATATCAACACTTGCTATCATGAAAAATTATCAACAAGATTAAGATCAGTTCTTACAAATTAAAGATCAAATATATATATATATAGCACTTTACGATCAATTTTGAAAATTAAAGGTGAATTACAACAAATGACGATCAGTTCTGACAATCAAAGGTCAATTACAACACGTTACAATTAGTTCTGACAATTAAGTCAATTATAACACTTTACAATCAATTCTGAAAATTAAAGGTGAACTAAAACAAATTGCGATCAGTTCTGATAATTAAAGGTTAATTACAATATGTAGCGATTAGTTCTGACAATTAAAGGTCAATTACAACACGTTGCGACCAGTTCTGACATTTAAAGGTCAATTACAACTTGTTACGATTAGTTATGATAATTAATGGTCAATTATAGTACGTTACGGTCAGCTCTGACAATTAAAGGTCAATTACAACATTTTACGATCAATTCTGACAATCAAAGGTCAATTACTAGACGCTACGATCAGTTCCGATAATTAATGGTCAATTAGAGCACGTTATGATTAGTTTTGATAATTAATGGTCAATTATAGCACGTTGCGATCAGTTATGACAATTAAAAGTCAATTACAATATGCTACTATCAGTTCTGACAATTAAAGGTCAAATATAGCACATTGCGATCAGTTCAGACAATTAAAGGTCAATTACAACACATTACAATCAGTTTTTACAAATAAAGGTCAATTACAACACGCTACAATTAGTTCTGACAGCAAAAGGTCAATTATAACACTTTACAATCAATTCTGAAAATTAAAGGAGAATTACAACACATTACGGTCAGTTCTGATAATTAAAGGTCAATTGCAATATGTAGCGATTAGTTCTGACAATTAAAGGTCAATTATAACACTTTACAATCAATTCTGACAATTTATGTGAATTACAACACTTACGATCAGTTCTGATAATTAACGGGCAATTACAACATGTTGCGATCAGTTCTGACAATTAAGAGTCAATTACAACACACTGCGATGAGTTCTGACAATTAAAGGTCAATTACAACATGTTGCGATCAGTTCTGATAATCTATGGTCAAATATAGCACTTTGCGATCAATTATGACAATTGAAGGTCAATTACAACATGTTATGATCAGTTGTGACAATTAAACATAAACCATGACACGTTTGGATCAGTTCTGACAATCAAAGGTCAATTATAACACGTTGGAATCAGTTCTTTACAATTAAAGGTCAATTACAGCACGTTATGATCAGTTCTGATAATTAAAGGTCAATTATATCACGTTATGATTAGTTTTGATAATTATTGGTCAATTATAGCACGTTGCGATCAGTTTTGACAATTAAAGGTAAATTACAACACGTTACAATTAGTTCTGACAATTAAAGGTAAATTATAACACTTTATAATCAATTCTGAAAATAAAAGGTGAATTGCAACACATTTCGATTATTAATGGTCAATTATAGAACTTGGCGATCAGTTCTGACAATTATAGGTCAATTACAACATGTTATGATCAGTTGTGACAATTAAACATCAACCATGACACGTTTGGATCAGTTCTGACAATTAAAAGTCAATTATAACAGGTTGTGATCAGTTCTGACAATTAATGGTCAATTACAACCCGTTATGATTAGTTCTCACAACGAAAGATCAAATACAACACGCTATGATCAATTTTGACAACTTAAGGTCAATTACAACTCGTTACGATTAGTACTGACAATGAAAGATCAATTATAACACGTTATGATCAGTTCTGATAATTAAAGGTTAATTACAACACTTTATGATCAGTCCTGACAATTAAAGGTCAATTACACCACGTTGCGATCAGTTCTTATAGTTAAAGGTCCATTACAACATGTTGCGATGAGTTCTGACAAAGGTCAATTACACCACGATGCGATCAGTTCTAACAATTAAAGGTCAATTACAACTCGTAGCGATCAGTTCTGACAATTAAAGGTCAATTTCACCACGTTGCGATCAATTCGTACAGTTGAAGACCCATTAAAACACGTTACGATCAGTTTTCACAATTAAAGGTCAATCACAACAAATTACGACCAGTTCTTACAATCAAAGGTCAATTACAACACGTTGCGATCAGTTCTTATATTTAAAGGTCCATTACAACACGTTGCGATCAGTTCTTATAGTTAAAGGTCCATTACAACACGTTGCGATCAGTTCTGACAAAGGTCAATTACACCACGTTGCGATGAGTTCTGACAATTAAATGTCAATTACAATTCATTACGATCAGTTCTGACAATTAAGGGTCAATAACACCATGTTGTGATCAGTTTTGACAATTGAAGGTCAATTATAAAACGTTATGATCAGTTCTGACAATTAAAGGTGAATTACAACATGGTATGATTAGTTCTGACAATTAAAGGTCAATTACAATACATTGCAATCAGTTCTGATAATTAAAGGTCAATTACAACATGTTATGTTTATTTATGATAATTGATGGTCAATTATAACACGTTGTGATCAGTTCTGATAATTAAAGATCAATTACAATATGTTGCGATCAGTTCTGACAATAAAAGGTCAATAATAACATGTTGCGAGCAGTCCTTACTATTAAAGGTCAATTACAACATGTTATGGTCATTTCTGATAATTAACGGTCAATTATAACACGTTGCGATCAGTTCTGATAATCAAAGGTCAATTATAACATGTTGCGATCAGTTCTGATAACTAGAGATCAATAACAACATGTTGCGACCAGTTCTGACAATTAAAAGTCAATAATAACACATTGCGATCATTCCTTACTATTAAAGGTCAATTACAACATGCTATGGTCATTTCAGATAATTAACGGTCAATTATAACACGTTGCGATCAGTTCTGATAATTAAAGATCAATTACAATATGTTGCGACCAGTTCTGACAATTAAAAGTCAATTATAACACATTGCGATCATTCCTTACTATTAAAGGTCAATTACAACATGCTATGGTCATTTCAGATAATTAACGGTCAATTATAACACGTTGCGATCAGTTCTGATAATTAAAGGTCAATTATAGCACGTTGTGATCAGACCTTACTATTAATGGTCAATTTAGCTTTCCAACTTTTCGATTTTTAGCATACCTGATGAAGGTTATTTCAGAAACGCGTTGTGCGCACTAAAATAGAGATCTACGTTTTATTACAACATGCTACAAACAGTTCCGACAATAAAAGTTCAATTACAACTCGCTACGATTAGCTCTGACAATTAAAGGTCAATTACACCACGTTACGATTAGTTCTTATAGTCAAAGGTCAATTACACCACATTACGATCAGTTCGTACAGTTAAAGGTCCATTACAATACGTTACGATAAGTTTTCAGAATTAAAGGTCAATTGCAACACATTACGATCAGTTCTTACAGTTAATGGTCCATTACAACACGTTACGATCAGTTCTGATAATTAAAGGTCAATTACAAGTCGTTACCATCAGTTCTGATAGTTAAATGTCAATTACACCACGTTACGATCTGTTCGTAAAGCTAATGTTCCATTACAACACGTTGCGATCAGTTTTTACAATTAAAGGTCAATTACACCACGTTACGATCAATTCTGACAATAAAAGGTCCATTACAACTTGTTACGATCAGTTCTGACAATAAAAGTTCGATTACACCATGTTACGATCAGTTCGTACAGTTAAAGGTCCATTACAACACATTGGTATCAGTTTTGACAATTGAAGGTCAATTACAACTCGCAGCGATCAGTTCTGATAGTTAAATGTCAATTACACCATGTTACGATCAGTTCGTACAGTTAAAGAACCACTACAACGCGTTTTCACAATTAAAAGTCAATTACACAGCACGTTACGATCAGTTCTAATAATTAAATGTCAATTATTGCACATTAAGAACAGTTCTTACAATTAAAGGTCAATTACAACATGTAATAGTCAATTCTGACAATTAACGGTCAGTTACAACATGTTATGATATGTTCTGACAACTAAAGGTCAATTATAGCATGTTACGATAAGTTCTGACAATTAAAGGCCAATTACAACATGTTATGGTCATTTCTGATAATTAACGTTGAGATCAGTTTGACAATTAAAGGTGAATTATAACACATTACAATCAGTTCTGACAATTAAAGGTCAATTACAACACGTTATGATCAGTTCTTATAATTAAAGGTCAATTATAGCATGTTACGATCAGTTCTGACAATTAAAGGCCAATTACAACATGCTATGGTCATTTATGATAACTAACGGTCAATTAGTCAATTATAGCATGATGCGATCAGTCCTTCCTATTAAAGGTCAATTTGGCTTTCTAACTTTTCGATATTTAGCGTACCCGATGAAGGTTATTCCACAAACGCGTTGTGCGCACTAAATTTGATATCTACGTTTTAATAGCTCTTTGGGTCAGGTGAGCTATTGCCATCACTTGGCGTCCGTCGTCCGTCGTCCGTCGTACGTCGTTAGCTTTTCACATTTCAATCTTCTCCTCAGAAACCACTGAGCCAAATGGAACCAAACTTGGCATGAATGTGTATCAGGAGGTCCTCTATAAAACTTATGTTTTTTGTTTCGATTAGGAATTCAACATGGCGGGCAGGGCAAATAATGTGTTTTGATTGGCTCAATTTTCAAAGATCTTCTTGTCAGAAACTACACAGCCAATGGAATTGTTTTATGGTGTGAAGGATCCTTGGGTGGTCCTCTACCAAAATTATGTTTTTGGTGC
>MJUT01034512.1:157289-189172 GCA_002080005.1 Gigantidas platifrons
TTTAACATTTGACCCTATGGGAAATACCTTCAAAGATCTTCTAAATCTGTTTTCTGTGGAAAGAAAGATAACTCCAATTTAATCTGTGGAAAGAGATAACTCAAATATTGACATAAAGTAAACTTTAGTATAATACAGTTAGAATAAAACCACTTAACTGATTTGGACCAAATTTGGCAGAAATGTTCATTGGGAGGTCCTCTACTAAATTGGTTATTTTGGTGCTGATCGGAAATCCAACATGGCTGCCAGGGCCAATAATGTGTTCTGATTGGTTGAAACTTTGAAAATCTTCTTGTCAGAAACTACTTAGACGATGGAATTGTAACATTACAGAAATGATGACTGGATGGTTCTCAACTAAATTTTTATTTTTGTGCCGATTGCATATCCAAGATGGCCACCATGACTCGACTTAGTTTAACATTGGACCCTATGGGAATTTCACATTTTCATCTTTTTTTCTGAAACCACGAAACAGATTTGAGCCAAACTTGGCAGAAATGTTCATTAGATGGTCATATACAAGATTTTTGTTTTTGGCGCTGATCGGAAATCCAACATGGCTGCCAGGGCCCATAATGTGTTCTGATTGGTCAAATTTTTTAAAATCTTCTTGTTATAAACCACTAAGTCAATTGAATTGTGCCTTTACAGAAATGATCATTGGGTGATCCTGTACTAAACTTGTGAATCGTTTACTGATCGGAAATTCAAGATGGCCACCATGACTCGACTTAGTTTTAACATAGGACTTATAGAAAAAATGTTTAAAAGTCTTCTCCTCTGAAACCAGCAAGTCAATTTAAAGCAAACATGGCATGAATGGTCCTTAGGTGGTCAACTTTCAAAATTATGTCCTGTGAGCCCGACCTCCATCCAAGATTTCCGCAGTCAGCGGATATAGTTTTAACATAGGACCCTATGGGAAAATTGTTTAAAAGTCTTCCCTCTGAAACCAGTCGGCCAATTTAAAGCAAATATGGCATGGATGGTCCTTGGGTAGTATACTTTTAAAATTGTGTCTGGTGACTACTACCTCCATCCAAGATGGCTGCCATGAGCAGACATAGTCTTAACATAGAACCATATGGGATTTGAATAGTAACTTAGATGTATTCGGCATGCAGACATTCTTAAGAGGACTTAGTTATGCCAGGTGAGCGATACAGGCTCATGTGAGCCTCTAGTTAAAATATGTTGGAAACAGTTCTGACAATAAAAGTTCAATTACAACTCGTTACAATTAGTTATGACAATTAAAGGTCAATTACACCACGTTACGATCAGTTCTTATGGTTAAAGGTCAAGTACACCACATTACGATCAGTTCTGACAATTAAAGGTCAATTACACCACGTCACGATCAGTTCTTATAGTTAAAGGTCAATTACATCACATTACGATCAGTTCTGACAATTAATGGTCAATTATACCACGTGGCGATAAGGTTTGACAATTAGAGGTCAATTACAACTTGTTACGATCAGTTCTAACAAATAAAGATTCATTAAACCACGTTACGATCAGTTCGTACAGTTAAAGGTCCATTACAACACGTTACGATTAGTTTTCAAAATTAAAGGTCAATAACAACACATTACGATCAGTTCTGACAATTAAAGGTCATTACAACTCGTAGCGATCAGTTGTGATAGCTAAATGTCAATTACACCATGTTACGATCAGTTCGTGCAGTTAAAGGTCCATTACAACATGTTGTGATCAGTTTTCACAATTAAATGTCAATTACAGCACGTTACGATCAGTTCTAATAATTAAATGTCAATTATAGCACGTTATGAACAGTTCTGACAATTAAAGGTTAATTACAACATGTTGTGGTCATCTATGATAATTAACGGTCAATTAGTCAATTATAGCATGTTGCGATCAGTCCTTCCTTTTAAAGGTCAATTTGGCTTTCCAACTTTTCGATATTTAGCGTACCCGATGAAGGTTATTCCAGAAACGCGTTGTGCGCACTAAATTTGATATCTACGTTTTATTACAACATGCTACAAACAGTTCTGACAATAAAAGTTCAATTACAACTCGTTACGATTAGCTATGACAACTAAAGGTCAATTACACCACGTTACGGGCAGTTCTTATAGTTAAAGGTCAATTACACCACATTACGACCAGTTCTGACAATTAAAGGTCAATTACACCACGTTGCGATAAGTTGTGACAATTAAAGGTCAATTACAACTTGTCACCATCAGTTTTGACAAATAAAGGTCCATTACACCACGTTGCGATCAGTTCGTACAGTTAAAGCTCCATTACGACACGTTACGATCAGTTTTCACAATTAAAGGTCAATAACAACACATTACGATCAGTTCTTACAGTGAAAGGTTCATTACACCATGTAACGGTCATTTCGTACAGTTAAAGGTCCATTACAACACGTTGCGATCAATTTTCACAATTAATGGTCATTACAACACGTTACGATCAGTTCTAATAATTAAATGTCAATTATAGCACGTTATGAACGGTTCTGAAAATGAACGGTCAATTACATGTTGTGATCAGTTCTGACAACTAAAGGCCAATTACAACATGTTATCGCCATTTCTGATAATTAACGTTCAATTATAACACGTTGCGATCAGTTCTGATAATTAAAGGTCAATTATCACATGTTGCGATCAGTTCTGACAATTAAAGGTCAATTACAAAACGTTATGATCAGTTCTGATAATTAAAGGTCAACAATAGCATGCTACGATCAGTTCTGACAATTAAAGGCCAATTACAACATGTTATGGTCATTTATGATAATTAACGGTCAATTAGTCAATTATAGCACGTTGCGATCAGTCCTTCCTTTCGAAGGTCAATTTGGCTTTCCAACTTTTCGATTATTAGCGTACCCGATGAAGGTTATTCCGGGAACGCGTTGTGCGCACTAAATTTGATATCTACGTTTTATTACAACATTTTACAAACATTTCTGACAATAAAAGTTTGATTACAACTCGTTACGATTATTATGACAATTAAAGGTCAATTACACCACGTTACGACCAGTTCTTATAGTTAAAGGTCAATTACACTACATTACGATCAGTTCTGACAATTAAAGGTCAATTACGCCACGTTGCGATCAGTTCCGACAATTAAAGGTCAATTACACCACGTTACGATCAGTTCTGACAATTAAAGGTAAATTACACCACATTACTATCAGTTCGTACAGTTAAAAGTCCATTGCAACACGTTACGATCAGTTTCCACAATTAAATGTCAATAACAACACATTACGATCAGTTGTTGCAGTGAAAGGTCCATTACAACACGTGACGATCAGTTCGTACAGTTAAAGATCCATTACAACACATTGCTATCAGTTCTGACAATTAAAGGTCAATTACAACTCGTAGCGATCAGTTCTGATAGTTAAATGTCAATTACACCATGTTACGATCAGTTCGTACAGTTAAAGGTCCATTACAACATGTTGCGATCAGTTTTCACAATTAAATGTCAATTACAGCACGTTACGGTCAGTTCTAATAATTAAATGTCAATTAAAGCACGTTATGAACAGTTCTGACAATTAAAGGTCAATAACAACACGTTATGATCAATTCTGACAATTAACGGTCAATTACAACATGTTGTGATCAGTTCTGACAACTAACGGCCAATTACAACATGTTATGGCCATTTCAGGTAATTAACTGTCAATTATAACACGTTGCGATCAGTTCTGATAATTAATGGTCAATTATAGCATGTTACGATCAGTTCTGACAATTAAAGGCCAATTACAACATGTTATGGTCATTTCTGATAATTAACGGTCAAGTATAACACGTTGCGATCAGTTTTGACAATTAAATGTCAATTATAACACGTTGCAATCAGTTCTGACAATTAAAGGTCAATTATAGCACGTTGCGATCCGTCCTTTCTATTAAAGGTCAATTTTGCTTTCCAACTATCCGATGAAGGTTATTCCAGAAACGCGTTGTGTGCACTAAATTTGTTATTGACGTTTTATTACAACATGTTACAAACAGTTCTGACAATAAAAGTTCAATTACAACTCGTTACGATTAGTTCTGACAATTAAAGGTCAATTACACCACGTTACGAGCAGTTCTGATAGTTAAAGGTCAATTACACCACATTACGATCAGTTCTGACAATTAAAGGTTAATTACACCACATTGCGATAAGTTCTGACAATTAAAGGTCAATTACAACTTGTTACGATCAGTTCTGACAAATAAAGGCCAATTACACCACGTTGCGATCAGTTCTGACAATTAAAGGCCAATTACACCACGTTACGATCAGTTCTAACAATTAAAGGTAAATTACACCACGTTACGATCAGTTCCTACAGTTAAAGGTCCATTACAACACATTACGATCAGTTCTTACAGGTAAAGGTCCATTACAACACGCTATGATCAATTCTGATAATTAATGGTCAATTACAAGTCGTTGTAAGCAGTTCTGACAATTAAATGTCAATTACAACTCGTTACCATCAGTTCTGACAATTAAAAGTCAATATGCCATTTGCCAATTCCCGACTTGATTCTAAAATTATGCACTTTTAACATTTTATTATTTGAGTTATTTCCCTTACAGAGGACAAAATGGTTCCCGTTCAATGCAAGAACAACAGAAAGGATTAAGAATTTGAGTACAATTTTCTTTAAATTTATAGATAATTGAACCTTGTAAGATAATAGAAGTTAACTTTATAGCAAATACAAAAATCACAAGTTGCTACAACATTTAAATTTTATACAGAGTATGAGAAAAATATATGTCATTTTGGTTGAATATTGCATGAAATTTACACTTTTGTCCTCTGTAAGGGAAATAACTCAAATAATAAAATGTTAAAAGTGTATAATTTTAGAATCAAGTCGAGAATTGGCAAATGGAGTATTACACCTCGTTATGATCTGTTCGTACAGTTAAAGTTCCATTACAACACGTTGCGATCAGTTATTTCATCGTTTAAAAATAACATGAATGTTGCCACTAGTAAAAAAAATGACTTAACCTTCAGGGGCACTTGAACTCCCCTGTTTGTTTGAGGGGTTCCTGTTGCCCAATCTTTAGTTTTCTTCATAATGTTCTGTATGCCATTGTATGTCCTTTTTATTTTGGCAATAGTATTGTCTGTTCTTCGATTGACGGCTTCTGATTACACCTTGGGTATCTTCAAATTTCTCTGATACTTATTTCTTAAAAAGAAAAACCGATGTTCTGTCATATACGTGGTTCACAATGGATGAGATGGTAGAGGTGGTGGTGATGGAATATAGGAATCCTTTCCTCATTCATGACTTACCACCGGGGTTGTAACTAGATTAACACGACGGGTGCCACTAGTGGAGCAGAAACTGCTTACCATTTCGGAGCATCTGAGTGCACCCCCAGATTTTAGTGGGGTTCGTGTTACTCAATCTTTAGTGTTATGTGCATATTTTGTAGATCATTGTTTGGTTTTTGTACTTTTTCTTTTGGTCTTTGAGTTGTCTGTTCTTCAATATACGGATTCTGATTACCCCTTTGGTATCTTCAAACTCGTCTTAGATATGCAAACACTATTTTCTAAATAATAGAAAGTTATTTATCACAGGGGCTTTGAGCAATAGAAAGAAGTCTATCCTTACAGACCCTCAAGGAATGCATGCCGTGCTGGGAAGGATAATTGTTACGGTATTACCAAAAATGTGCCAACAAATTCTAGAGAGTATCATTCCTGCAGTCAATTTATATTGCAGCTTCCAGAACAAGAATGATTTAAAAATATTATTAGAAGAGGAAGAACGAGCAATATTACCTACGATGCTGTCTAATGGATACAAACATTTTACAGTACAGCTCTGTTATAAGATTCTGAGACACGAACAATGGGTTAGCACCCCGAGAAAAACATGGGGAAATGTACCATTACATACCGATATACACATTTCAGATGACATCGAACGAATACGACTGTCAAGAAATAAAATTGTTTCTATGGAAACAAAAAGTTTAGATAAAACAACATTTCTTACACTTATAGACGAATTTAGAGAGATAGCGAAAAGAGTTGATTTGTACCTAAAGACAGATGGTATGTTTTTATTACAAATTCAACCAACCGAATCAATGACTAAAGCCGAAATTGAATCAACAATCGAAGAAATCCGTAGACTAACAGTCATCAAAGGTATGTTCCTTTTTATGCTCCCACATCTATGAGTCGGTGGACATTAAGTTTTACCGATGTTCGTCGTTCGTACACATCTATGTTCTGCATTAATCTAAGGTGCTGAATTAGTCAGTCAGTCGTTTGAAATTAGACATAAGGTCGATGAAAATAAAAGGCAGACCACAGTTGATATTCGCAACTCTACTATGCTCTTGATTTTCCTAAAATTGTAAATTCTCGGGTATCTACTTAATAACTAAAAGTGCTTTTTAAGCTAATAATTTGAAACTAATGAAAAAATGTCTTTGAAATATGGCTTGAATGTTTTTCCCATGCACTATCTTTAGTTTCTTTCAGCAAAATACTAATTGATTTTTACACCATCTGTGCAGACCAAGTTCGAATGTGTTGATTATTCCTCTTATGGCTTAAGAGGTATGCCCTTATTTTACTTTAGCTGGACGTTGAGCATCTATGTCCTATGGACATATTCTCTATTTTAAGTACTAGCACATTCATTTTAGTATGAGGCATTACTGTTGCTATCTTATAGTGGTTTAGTAAGCAATGTTGCTAGGTGTACCTCTTTGGATCTCGGCAGTAATAGTTATATGTGTTGCTCTATTGATGACGGATTTAGGATCAGGGAACTTTAATATACAATTTATATATTTTAGAATTTTGTGACATCCTGTCATCAATCGGCAAACCTCGTATTATTTCGTGACCTTCATGTACAACCGGAAAGTCTCGATGTGAGCCGAGTGATAATGATACGCTATACATGTATATATGCACTATTGTAATATAACCTTAATTAATCCAATATGTTCTTCAATTTTACAAACACCAACGATATTTAAAGTTAGTTCTTTTATTTTAACATTGTTTTCAGATAATCCATTTCCAGTGCATACAATTAACCAGGGCAGGACTAATTATGCCCGACTTGGTCTAGTTGTTGTTGATATTTTTCCAAACATTCTCAGAGAAATAATGCGTAGTAAGATAGCACCTGAAGATTTAAATCGACAAATCAGAAAACAAAATAAACACAATCCGTCATTTTTCACAAAAATGACACACGAAGAACGTGTAAGTTTAAAGACCCTGACTAACAAAACATACGATAATATTGATTTTATTACTTTGTACAAATTGATGCGATCGTGTTCACTCCTCGATGACCCAACTCAAGGATGGGGAAAACAACCAACGAACGCGGATGTAACAATTAGTGATGATGTTGAAAGACTACGAATTACACGCAACAAAATAGTTCACCGCATAAAAGCAGATATAGACTTCATTGAAATGAGCGATTATTTTTCTAACATTGTAAATATTACTCAAAGGATGGACACATATTTAGGCAAACGACCAGATCAAAGATTTGCCAGAGAAGTACTTAATTTCCAAACTCACTGCATGGACTCTGAAATGGAAAAAAAATACTACCAAGACCTCAAAGATATTGAAGACATACAAGGTTCGAAATTATTAGTGTACAAAGTATATTTAATTAATTTGGGAAAACTGTCATGTCCACGCTTATGTAAGAAAAAAGAAAGCCCTAAATCTGAAGACAGACATACAATGAGCAAAGGAAAAAGGACAAGCTGTATGTTTGTTTGATGGTGTTTAATGCCACTTTCAACAATATTTCAGTTATACCATCATGGTCACTTTTATTGGTGGAGGAAACAAGAGTACCAGGAGAAAGCCACCGACCTGTCGCAAGTCGCTGACAAACTTTATCACACCTCATCCTGATCGAGATTCGAACTCACCACATCAGTGGTGATAGGCACTGAATCCATAGGTAAAAAGGACAAGCAATGATCTACAAAAAATACACAGAAAACTAAAGATTGAGCTACACGATCCCCACTAAAAACCGGTGGTGAACTCAGGTGCTCCCCAGTGGCATCCGTAGGTGGGATTTATTATTGTAACAACAAAACAACGTTCTTGGAAAATTAAAGTCACAATTGAAGATTAAATAATAATTAGACCGAAGCGTACACAAATATAAACAATAAATCTTATCTTGTTCTGTGCAAATAATAAAATGAAAAGCAAAAAATACCACACTGTCGGAACATTTCCCCCAAAAAATACCACACTGTCGGAACTTTTCCCCCAAAAAACACCACACTGTCGGAACATTTCCCCCAAAAATACCACACTGTCGGAACATTTCCCCCAATAAATACCACTCTGTTGGAACATTTTCCCCAAAAAGTACCACACTGTCGGAACATTTCCACCAAAAAATACCACACTGTCGGAACATTTCCCCCAAAGAAATACCACACTGTCGGAACATTTCCCCCAAAAAATACCACACTGTCGGAACATTTCCCCCAAGAAATACCACACTGTTGGAACATTACCCCCAATAAATACCACACTGTCGGAACATTTCCCCCCAAAAATACCACACTGTCGGAACATTTCCCCCAAAAAATACAACACTTTCGGAACATTTCCCCCAATAAATACCACACTGTCGGAACATTTCCCGCAAAAAATACCACACTGTCGGAACATTTCCCCCAAAAAATACCATACTGTCGGAACATTTCCTCCCAAAATACCACACTGTCGGAACATTTCCCCCCAAAAATACCACACTGTCGGAACATTTCCCGCAAAAAATACCACATTGTTGGAACATTTCCCCCAATAAATACCACACTGTCGGAACATTTCCCCCCAAAAATACCACACTGTCGGAACATTTCCCCCCAAAATACCACACTGTCGGAACATTTCCCCCCAAAAATACCACACTGTCGGAACATTTCCACCCACAAATACCACACTGTCGGAACATTTCCCCCAATAAATACCACACTGTCGGAACATTTCCCTCCAAAAATACCACACTTTCGGAACATTTCCCCCCAATAAATACCACTGTTGGAACATTTCCCCCAATAAAGACTACACTGTCGGAATATTTCCCCCCAAAAATACCACACTGTCGGAACATTTCCCCCAAAAAATACCACACTGTTGGAACATTTCCCCAAAAAATACCACACTGTCGGAACATTTCCCCCAAAAAATACCACACTGTCGGAACATTTCCCCCAAAAATACCACACTGTCGGAACATTTCCCCCAATAAATACCACACTGTTGGAACATTTTCCCCAAAAAGTACCACACTGTCGGAACATTTCCCCCAAAAAATACCACACTGTCGGAACATTTCCCTAAAAAAATACCACACTGTCGGAACATTTCCCCAAAAAAATACCACACTTTCGGAACATTTCCCCCAATAAATACCACACTGTCGGAACATTTTCCCCAATAAATACCACACTGTCGGAACATTTCCCCCAATAAATACCACACTGTCGGAACATTCACAAATTCCAATAGAAACATCGTAGATAGAGGCAAAATATACCATTAACACACAAATACATGACCACTCACTTTCCTTTCAAGGTACAAGCACACCAATAAAAAAATGGGGAGCTTTAGCTGGTTTTATGGGTCCAAACTTCCCCTCGTAGTAAAATGATGCTGTCATGCTTTCCACATGTGAGTAAAATGCCAACCCTCACTTATTACTGGACAAACAACGTTGTCATAAAGAAAGCTATAATCTTGAACATTATACATAATATATAAAATATAATTTATATAATATCTTAACTTTCAGAGAAATTTTCTGTAGAAAATGTGCATTTTTACTATGGGAAAACGTTTTCAAATTGTATCTTGCAAGATGTTCAAAACAAAGCGAAGAGCTCTGGTTTGTATTAACATAGATATATATTTCATTTAACAGTACATTCAAACTTGTGTTTACAAATTTTGTAACAACCTGATGGGAGTGTTTCTCAACTTCATCAAAATTTCCATAACTTTTTTTCAATGTTAAAATACAATAAGCACAAGCTAAAACAGCAAGTTAATCGGCACTGGAAATAAATATTTAGAGGTATTATACCAAGACGACCAGCATGATACATCCACCCTAATTCTGCCAATGAAAATATTGTATTGAAATCTCTGGACAATCTGATTTAGAAAATTAAAAAAGAAAAACTTTAAAACTAGATTACAACACGCAGAACACTTTCAGTCGACAAGTATGTTTTTCCAAGTGGGTTAATCTTTCGTAAAGGGGAGCAATCATAAATAGACCCGTAGAACAGATCAAGGAAAATGCTATGTGGTTGACATACATGATAAACTAGGGAGCAATCATATATCAAAGGAACGGTGCTTTTATTGTTGTTTGATTTTTTTGGTCGCGATTCTCTTCCCATTTTGTGACCTGTTTTCATATTTGCCGCTTCAAGAGCTGCTCAGAAAAAGGGGGAGGGGTGTTCGTGATTGTGATTATATGGTAGTTGGATTTACAACTACCTGTTACTCAGATTGTATGTTTGAACCCTATGCATGGCGAGGTATACTCGATACAACATTGTGTGATAAAGTTTGTCAGCGACTGGCGACAGGTCAGTGGTTTTCTGTAGGTACTCCGGTTTCATCCACTAAGCAAAACTGACCGCCACGATATAACTGAAATATTGTTGAAAGTGGTGTTAAATACCATAAACCAAACCAAACTAATCAGCAACTGTTCAAAGTGCCCTATTAGTTTTCTTTTGAATTATATTGTTGAAGGTTATTCTATAAATGTCATGCACACTCATTTGGATAAAGATATACGTTTTCATTACAAATCATGTAACTTTAAGTATTATGAAAAGCAAATAGCGTGGAATTTTTGGATTACATATTTTCTCTTACAGCCATTCTCCTGTATGTGGTTGCTTTAATTACAATTCGTGTCGCTAATAAAGAGCTTGCTATACGAAAATTTTCAAGTAATTTACATACAAAATTAATGAATTATTTACTTAATATAGTATGATTGAAAAATAAAAACATCAACTTTCCTGTTGAAGGTTATTGAAACAAAACTCATGTCTAAAAAGTCCAAAAATGATAGAAAGCAAATGTCACCAGTATTCTTTATCGAAGAATTTTAGCGCTATAGTTGAATTAAGCGTCTCCACTGTCAAAGAACAACCCAATTCCGAAGTTATTGTAGGTGTATTTCAAAACTACGGAACGGAACAATATCTCTTGGTTAGGGTTTAGGTTTTTATCGTTTAAAATTTCTTGTCACTAAAACAAACTATGATTCCGTAACATATTTTATTTCTGTTAATTATTGCAAAGTTTCCATCACTATACTGTATTATTTATAACACTATTATACTTTCTACTTATATATACTGGATTAAGTTTGATTTGTACTTCTCCGTCAGAAATTATGGCCGTATTTTGACTCAAACTGTTAAATTTTAGAATGTCTTGCTTAAGAATCTATGTTTCCATAACGCATTTTTTAGTGAAATAAAGGTTTTACTATAATGTCGGATAGACGTTTTCGGTTGCGTTTAATTTTTTTGCCCTCCTTGAATTTTTTTTTAGACTGGATACACAGGAAATTTTCCCGTAAAGCATGTGTTTTCCTAATATAATCTATACTTCCGTAACCTTAATATTCCGTAACGTAAGTAAATGTTTGATATACTTATCCATTACAAAGAAGAAGTTAACAGATCAATTTCAACCTATACCGTTTCCCATCATTTATCAGGAAATTAGCGTCTGCTAGAGTGTATTTATGGAATAAAATGTAAATTTCGAACTGAACAGATAAGTAATCAATTTTGTAGATATGTGGTAATCAAATAATAATGTGATGGAAACATATTAATTCATAACTATTGTTCAATTAAAGAAAATTAATTGTTACTCTTTGTCCAAAAAGACGAAAGGTCAATATAAATATGGTGCTAACAAAAATTACGACCTGTAAATAATTCCGTTACGGAAAATAGCCATTTTGAAAAAATAAGAAACCTACCGAATTTAAGTAAAAAAAAAAATAATTGTTTAAAAATTTTAGATTTAATTTATAAGTCTAATTGGATATATTTCACATATAGTTAACAATTGACAGAAGAAACTGGATTTGTTATTTAACTGTTACGGAACCATATTTTAATCCGTGATATTTCTGTTTGGACTAGGACAGCATTTAAAAAAAAAATTATTTGTCATTTACTAATTTTGTTAAAGTGTGGTAATGACCTAATGTGCTTTTATCAAATTTTGACCCACTAGTGAAAAGAAATCCAACGAATACCGTTACGAAACATAGACATTTAGGAGATAACTGCATTGTATTTGAAAATTCCATGGCATCAATTGGAGATTTGATGGTCGCAAATTGAGTTTACTGGCGATCCGTTAGCGGAGCTAGTAAACGGATATTTGCGACCATTAAATCGACAGTTGATGCCGTGAAATTTCAAATACAATACAGTTATCTCCATTCTAATGTAATTATGTGTAGGATAGACATACATACATCATATTCATATATTTCCGTATTATTGACAAGATGACATAAGCGGTAATCAGCTAAAATAAAAAAAAACTAATTGAGAACACATTAAGAGACAGAAATCAGACTTGAACAATAATGTTTTGACTTGCAAGATAGTTGAAGAGGGCTTCGATAAATTAACTCTGTGTTTCCGTAACAACCTATGTTCCGTAACGACAGTACTTAATATCAGTACTAGTCTCATAAGTATACGTGTGGTTCGAACAATAGATTGATGGAGACATAAGGACAAGAAACACATTTTTCTTTTATATCAAAGTAGTTTACTGTCTGTATTTGTCCCTGTTCAATTTGTTCACAATTTTCAAATTTTATCATTGTTCACTTTTATTGATAAAATTTATTGGTTTAATTTGTTTCACATTTTTTTATTTATATCATTTTACAAAGGAGAATACAGACGTAGACAGCAATAATAGACCAAAAATAGTTTTTGCCAAAAGTTTATATTACAAACTAGAAACACATATTTTCCGTTACGAACGAAGCACTTTTAATAATTCATTATATGAAAAAAAAAATTTCCTAAAACGTTAACAATTTTGTTTTTCTGGTTCCTAAAAGTATCAAAGACTACATATAAAAAATATTTTCAGATCAAAGAACCACTAGCATTGTTGGCATAAAAGAAAAAAAGATGAGATAATTTGACACTTTTTTCAAACTAATAACAAACTCTTGAACAAACTGTAAACTGCAAAGTTTTATTTGCAGCTTTAAGTTGGATATGGATAAATGTCACTTGAAGACAACATTCCATGAAATCATCAAGGTTTTACACCTTTGAACGTCATTATTCCTTAAAAAAATATAGATTATGTCGTACTTAGAGCATGCTATGTTCCGTAACGGAGTAATTTGATAGGTTTGGTTAATTCATCATTGAAAGCTTACCTTATGAGTGGTGTTGGCTAAAACTTTCGGATTGCATACCCAAGATCCTTCACGTATTAATCACTTACAAATCAGATGCTTACTCTTTACTTCAAATTTTGACATTTGGTAATTTTTTATTGACCCTGATATAGGAGAATGGCTGTTAATATGTCCCTTAATTTTAACTAAAATCTACTGCATAACATTAAAAATCCACTCAAAAGCAGATTTTAAGAGTAAATCGCAAAATATTTGACAGCAGATAATTATGTTGTCCCGTACAGTAATGCAAAAGATATGCAGGTGACCCAAGATTTTAACTCTTTCGGGGAGATTATTGCTCATGCGCAATGTAGGGTTGATGAAAAAAATAAAAATATATTCGTGTGTACCACATAAGAACAATTGCTTGGTTCACACGACATGAAACAGACAGATTCCTCAATAATCATTGTCAGGAATGTGTGCGTGCTTACCTCAGCATCCATGATTGTTTATCTTTTCTTCACGAGGTCATGTTCGGCAATCATCGGCCCAAAACTTTTCTTCACAAGGTCATAATCGGCAATCATCGGAACAAAACAACCGAAAGTTACTCGGTCTCCACAACAATGGCGAGAACAGTAAACATGTATACAGTAGATGTCTAGTTGTTGGGACCATATTTCGACTTGAAACATGCATGAATAGCTTAGTAAAGGTACAGCTGTATTCCAAGTTGAATTTTCAGGGGAAATGTTTTTTCTCCCAAAACTGGTGTAATATTCCTTTCAATCGAAAACGAGGTATTAAGCAATTTTCTCCCGTTATAACAGCGTTTTAACCCCGCTGAACTAATGGTGGAAAAATCTGTAATCCTCTAGAGGATTAAAATGTCTCGTGCCTTAATCCTCGCATGTTGTCAAATCGGTAATTTTGAAGGATTTTAAAATAAAGTTTGTGTTAAATAATGTGAAAAACAAATTCTCCTTCAGTTGCTCATGTGGGTTATGATATTTCTCCACTCTTGAGAGCTAAATTAAAAAATTTAACCACTCGCCTGACGGCTTGTGGTTACAATTTTAAATTTAATTCTTTTGAGTGGAGAAATATCGTAACCCACAGGCAACTGAAGGAGAATCTATTGATAACAATATCAATTTGGATCTAGTACCCTAAATTAACGCTAGATAAACAAAAATGTTGATCAAGAATTGACAATCCAGAGAAACTTGCAACATTAGGTATCACAAAATATAAGACGAAGACAAACAAAGCAAAACAAAAACACAACAGAATATGTGTTGGACACCAACATACACAAGACACAAGAAGAAAAAAAACCCACACACACACACACACACACACCATCGATTCGAACCACATTAAAGTTCAAGAACTCATAGCTTCATTATAATATTTTAAAACACTCCAAGAAAAGTTATTAATGCTTGCATCATATGATCATTCCATGTCTAATAGTTTATCCCTTATATTTATAGGGAAACAAACGATAATACTAGTTCTGGAAGATATAAACGATGACGAAAAGCGAAGGATACTGAATACACTGAAGACTGAAATCAATTCAGGCCTAGTCAATATCGAATTCAAACAAGCTTTCAGTGGAAGTTTAATCATATACATTGATATTTTAGACTCCAATCTGCTATCAAATAAACAAGAACTGTGCCATCAGATATATAATTTTTTGTGTAGAGCATTACAGCTTACGGGTTTCAATATGAAGACAGAAAATGAAATCACTGTAGTTTTGATAAAGGAAGAAGGTAATAAATTACATGTACTTTATCATATACTTGTAGATCATATAGCTAAAATTTTACCCTGTGATTACAGTGGCTTATCCATGGATGGATGCGGTGTACTCACGGAGAGGGGTCTGGGTTTTAAGGAAAATCTACTATTCTAGACAGCTTAAAAAGGATCCAAAAACAATAATTTGTAGGCACTTTTTATGGAAAGAAACTCAATAAAAAAAAATTCAGGAATAAATGATGATTTTGATAAACATTTTGTACATATGCAATTTGGAAGTTGGTATGATAATTATTTAGCATTATTGCTATCACTGCATTTAAACATTTGTAACTGTAAAAAGATAGTTTACACCATTTCTGTTTAATCGTTGGCATGATTGAATTATCCTCAGTGTGCCTCCCATTCACAAATAAAAATGACAGTAATCTTTAAGATGACATAGTGCATGATTGTAGACTTGTTATAACCAGGTGCTGATTTATAAACCCTGATAAACATCTACATAGTCATTATGAAAAGTAATGAGTCTACAGGAGATGATCTGACAAAATAAACAGTTTTTAACACATAACAAAATTTTGATGATCAAATGATGTGTACACACAGGCGTTTTGCTTAGAATTATAAGAGGAATCATGATTATTTCACCCAGTTTCACAAGAATGGCACAAGCGGACTGATACAGCAAGTTTATTAACTGCTTCCGGAATGTTATTACATGCCTTTCCGTCAATATCAGTAAGTTCATTCCGTGTATTTCCGGAAAATGTGCTTACAAATACGGCGGATTCAACTGTTTTATAAAATAGTTGCACAGCAAATTATTAACTACCAATTCCTTACTTATGATATTGAAAGTGCTTAAAAATCGTGCATTTATTGGATTTGTATATTAAAACAATAATTTCTTGTTCTATAACTATATACATGTATTTAATTCTAGCCAAAATGAATAACATTTTGGTACAAATCAGTTATTTCCTCTGTTGGAAGTATATAATAAAGATATCATAACATGTCATTTTTCATATGATACCCTTTATCTGCCCTCGTTCATAGAGCATCCCTTGAGCCTATCGGGTCTCAGGATTGCATAAGAATTGCCCAAACTGGCCGATAAAACAACCTTATTAACTGCTTCCGGAATGTTATTACATGCAGTTCTGTCAATGTTCGTAAGTTCACTTCTTGAATTTCAGGAAAACTGTGTTTAAAAACATAGTGACTAAACTGTGTTATTTCCCTGTATCAACCGTCACATCAGCATACCGTTTTTGTACTATAATCATTACTAGAATGAAGGACAAGGTGCTATCAGGGCCGTTTTAGCCCCCAATTTAACATGAAAAGAAATCATCCTCTGTGGAACGTACGGGTTTAAATAAATAATCTTCAGTTATTCATATTTGATCATATGCATTAATTTCTTATTGAAAATAAGAATAAGCATACTTTTTATATAAAGATAAAATCGTTCAATCTCAATAAACTTCGTGATTTTGACGACATTTTCACTAGATGACCGGGAAGTTTACATTGAGCGCAGTTGAGAACCAACTCTATACTTTGCGTACTTCAAATTTTTAGCCGAGTTGCAACGAAGTTGCAGTCGGCTTATGTTTTGGCGAAAGGCGGGCGGACGTATGTATGAGTATCTTCGTTAACGCAATAGAGCTCTTAGTTTTTGGCCGATCAACATACATTTTGGTAGGAAGCATTATTACACTATTATTTAGAGCGAGTTCGAAATTCAGATTAATCTGTTCTTTTTTTCTTGTAAAATCATAGTTTTTTTTATAGAAAAAGTACATATTTTGAGAATTTTCTTCGTTAACGCGATAGCACTCTTAGTTTTAGTTCGATCAACGTAATTTTTGGTAGGAAGCATTAGTACATAATTATTTAGAGCGAGGTCGAAATTCAGATTAATCTATTGTTTTTTTCTTGTAAAATCATTGTTTTTTATAGAAAAAGTACATATTTTGAGAATTACACATTTCTCTGAAACTACAAAAGATAGAAACTTAATATGTCGTATGGGTGGAGATGCCAATGTGAAGTTGTGCATTCATCATTTTTTATCCCCAGGGCTCAGCCCCACCCCACTTGGGAATCTGTTTTGAAAATGTGACCGAGATCCCCACCCTAGACCATATATATTTATGATCAGGGTGACTAGGCAAATTAAATGCATTATAGCTCAGGCCCCAGGGTCATACCCCACCCTCTACCTGAAGTGAACCTTTCCGTGGTTGAGATCCCCACCCCTAGACCATATATATTTATGATCATGGTGACTAGTCAAATTAAATGCATTATAGCTCAGGCCCCAGGGTCATACCCCACCCCCTACCTGAAGTGAACCTTTCCATGGTTGAGATCCCCACCCCTAAACCATATATATTATGATCAGGGTAACTAGGCAAACTAAATGCATTGTAGCTCTGGGCCCAGGGTCATACCCCAGCCCCTACCTGAAGTGAACTTTTTAATGATTGAGACCTCCACCCCTAAACCATATATATTTATGATTAGGGTGACTAGGCAAATTAAATGCCTTATAGCTCAGGCCCCGGTGGTCATAACCCACCCCCTACCTGAAGTGAACTTTTTAATGGTAGAGATCCCACCCTTAAGCCATATATATTTATGATCAGGGCGACTAGCCAAATTAAATGCCTTATAGCTCGGGCCCCGGGGAGGTCATACACCACCCCCTACCTGAAGTAAACTTTTTAATGGTTGAGATCCCCACCCCTAAACCATATATATTTATGATCAGTGTGACTGGGCAAATGTAATGCTTTATAGCTCAGGCCACCGGGGGGTCATACCCACCCTCTACCTGAAGTGAGCTTTTTAATGGTTGAGATCCCCATCCCTAAACCATATATAACTTGGTTCTCCTTTGCGCTCGTATTTAATAATGGAAAAGTTGCACATTTTTTCATCGCATTTTTGTAAACAACGTCACTAAAACAATTCCTGTAACTGTACGGATGCGACAGATTTGTGAACTCGGATCGATGCAGAGGGATACAGAAAATGCAAGAACAGAGTTGAATGCTGACAAGTTCATAATTTTGTTGGGAAAATAAAAAAAATAGGAATGGAAAATATTTCTTCTCAATAAAAGGAAATGACAAAGAAACAAAACATATATTTAATTTATAACTGGAAAACTAATCTACAAACTAAATGCCAAAACCGTTTTTCATTATCTAAATATCGAAGTATTGTATAATCCATGGATATATAAGTTCAGTTTTTGGCAATAATTTTAGTTCATATAAGAAAAAACACATTAAAATAATGAAAACTGTATGAATAAAAATGTTAACAGATACAGCGACTCATGAACATCTTCAAATGTATATATTTATATGTATTTTGTATTGGCACTCAGGTTTTCGTTACCATAGTTAGGCAGTATCATTTTGAAAAGAAAAAGAAAATTGAAACTCATGTTGTAATATACACCACTTGAAGTTTAGTAAATATTGATTCAGTAGTCACTATCACTAGAAGGAGATATATAATAAAAGGGAACACAATCGGGCTATATGCGAAAAAAAAAATTCCACAAAATATGCAAATTATCTCCCTTTTTGGTACCCCGTTTGCAGCCACGTGCATCAATGGATCATTCCAATTTTTGTGTAAAGACAAAATAAGGTTATAAGGATATTATATACATAAAAAGTATAAAGATCTGAGTGGGGGCCAAAATCGGCCCTTACTGCACCTTGTCCTTTTCAAAAAAGATATTGTTAAGATAAGATTTTATCACATGGTTGATCCTAGGGGAAGTTACATAGCAACCACAATAAAGGAGTTATAATGGATATACTAGTAGTCAGAAATGCTCGCCATGACAACAGGTCAATTACCAATCACAATAAACAGTTGGACATTAAGAGCTGAAACGAGTTGTCGTTAGTTGTTAAAGTGTAAGAATCGTTTCATTGTCAAAATACGTTCCAACATTTAAATTTTTGTTAAGATGGGTATTTGACAAGTCCTGTATAGCCACCACCCAAAGGATGAACTCTACAAACCATGAACAAATAGGTCAAATTTCTGAACATAGGGGTACAACTGGTGTTATGTACAATGTAAAGCAACGACACTATAGAGTGTTCTATGCTTGTGGATAGAGTAACACGACGGATGCCACTGATGGAGCAGGAAATACCTACCTTACGGAGAACATGAGTTCACCCCGGTTTTCAGTGGTGTTCATCATCATGTTACTCGATCTTTAGTTTTATGTGTAATGCTGGGTAGACCATTGTTTGTCCTTTTGTTCTTTTTCTTTTGGCCATTGTGTTGTCTCTCCTTCGAATTACGGATTCTGAATATCCCTTTGATATCTTCAAACTCTTCTTTGAAAATGTTGATTGCACATAAAGTATATTAACTATAATTTCAGATGACATTGAGGTTGAATTCTTGATTGAAAGTGACATTTGGGAAACATATGATGAAGAAATTAGCTTAAGATCAAACACTCTTTGTCTGGAGCTTGAGGTGAACAGAGAGATATTCAATACAGAGCAGAAAATGCAATCGGAATTTGGTTTACTTGTAAAAAACGTTCTAGGATCAAATGGAAAATCCAACGTTGAGTCGGTTAGTGCTATATTGCAACCAGGAATTGTGGGTAAGTTTTTCACTTAAACTAGAAATAAAAGACCGATACTTTAAAGTGGAAAGTTGGGTTAGGTTTATTGGGTCCTTGGTGCTAAGCGTTACTTTCAGCAATTTTTCAGCTATGTCATTACATGATCATGTCTACCAGATTGCACATGAGCTTGGGATAGGTGTCTAGAAACCTTAACACTAGTTTACCATTAGTCACAGTGGAAGGTGTTATTTGCCCAATAATCATTACACCGCACTAACATGTTTTTTTTTAGATATATTAATATTTGAAATTACAGTTCCTCAATAATGTCATTTATTCAGATATAAAAGGTGAAAATACCTTAGCCGGTTTTAGGCTTTTAGTTTACCTGTTCCAAAAGACTTTATATTTTATTTTGGCAATGCCCTTACCATAATGTTTTTCCAAAGCAGTGAGACATGTATTCAGGATCATAAAACTAACGAGTGCGTGTTATTATTCGTCCATTCATCCAATCATAACGCTGGTTTTCGGGACAATAGCACTAAGGTCGAAAGGGGCCAGGATGACCAAGTTTATAAGATCTAAATGTTACCAATGAAATAATTGCACACCTCTGTTTTCATAGGTGATTTTTTTGCGGATTTTCCAACAACTAAACACTAATGGTACATTGTACATAGGTGAAACTCCTACATGTTATAGTTCATATAATTAAATGTGGCCTTCTCTAGTTGTTTGCCACCTTAAATCTTTGATGTCTTGAATTGAAGTAGTAGATTTTCTGCATGTGTGACTTGCTCAGGGTATGGCCGTATCTATTGTTTGGGACAACAGTCAGTAGAGTGGGTATGAACACAGTGCTGGTCTTGTATCTTAATTGATAAATATAATAGAAATGATATGTATAATACTGATAACTTATTTAATTTTTGTTTTGTTTACCAGTTACATTTTAATTGAATGAAACAGAATATTGATGTGTATGATTTTGATTTTGCTGATACTATATGAAATTAAAAGGATATAATTTATAACTGTAAAAATTGCAATATATTATGTTATTCAGCTTTTTGTAGCATGTTTGATTACAGTCATTGTTTTTATTGTCTCTTTCTTTTGTCTTATTTCTCTTTGTACTACTGTTCATTACATATTTCTGTTTCTTCTTTCTTTTTGTACTACTGTTTATTTCATTTTTGTGTACTTATTATTATATTGGTTGGTCTGGTGCAGAATTTATGTATATTGTATGTTTATTTATGATAATCAATCAGTGTGTTATGTTATAAGATTACTTAATGGCTAGTGTAAAACTTCTTTTAATAAACTGTCAGGGACTGACCAGGGATGCAAATTAACTATTTTTTCCCAGTAGCCAGCTGGGCTACTGACTTCTAATTTCTAGGGGCCCAGCTAAATTTTTAAGGGCCCAGTTTTATTTTTCAGTCGATGGAAAAGAAAAATCAAAACATTCGGACCTGATATACAGGCTTTTTAAATACTTGTAGCAGTATGCATTTTTATCTTCAGTCTGTCTTCCTCTTTTGTGGAGGTTTTATGCCACTGATAAACTCCCACATTTTCTAAACAGGAATTAACTACCTACATGTACTTATAATTTAAACTCTTAAAGGGGAATGGGTAAGTAAAAAAGGTTTCCAGAGATGTTAAATTAATTTGTGCGATAGATCCAGCAATAATTAAATTTAATCAGGTCTTGTCCTGATCTGACCTAAAACAAATCCTAATTATGTTAGGAATGCATTTTTTGTGATGTCAAACTTGTCTATAATGACATTTGATGGCAATTTAGTAAGCAGACTTTATGTGACTGTCAGTCGGCATACATATACAATGCACAGTATAGGTATCCAGTTGATGTAATGAATACTGTATATGTAAATACAAATGTATCTGTGTTTACTTATTCCCTTTACTGTATGCTGTATATTATTATATGTGTGCAGATATTGTATTTTAATATATTGGTTTTTTTATTTGTAAACAAGTAAAATGTAGCAGATAATTTTTATTTCATAGGTTTATAAATTTGAAATATATTCTATAGTATGGTATAAAATTAACTGTATAAAAGTATCCAATACACATCTATTCTTTTGGAAATTTTTAGGATATCAATTCAAATTGAAAATAAACTAAAATGTACATTTGCAATAGACAAGTTATTCACCTTAGTTTGGATTACAAGTATCAATCAATTTTCATGTAAATACATTGTACATTTTTCAATTAAATGTTTTTCTGTATAGTTATCTAAAATGATAGCAGATATGGCCAACAATCCGTATCTCACTGTCCGATCCCGTTCCGAATATTTTACATCAATTTCAACATCCGGTTTACCTACATTTTTTAATTTCAGTTAAGAACATGAATCTGTTGTCATCTTCAATATATAAGTATCTGAAAACAAATTTAATTAAATACAAACAATCTTTGATACCTTTGGAGTGTGGAAGTCAACTTATTTCTGTGCTCAGTAATGTATTTCAGTTTTAAGGCTTCACGTATTGCAGGTGCCCGTTCCTACTAAAATGACGTTTACAATACCATAGGAAGACGTTCTGATTAATAAAAATAGGAATGTGCCGGTCTGCCAAAATAAATAAACAAATTTTCAAGTCTGTCTGACATTTTATTAAAACTGAAAACGGAATTTAATGCCGTTCTAAAATTCCGTTGGCAGTGGAAACTTGGAGTGATGAATAAATTTTAAACGCCAACTGGGCGACCGCAAAGTAATATTTGATCGCCCAGCTGAAATTTTACTCCCCGTGGGCAACTGGGTGACCGTTAATTTGCATCCCTGGAGTGACTCGGTAACATTGTAAAAAGAACAGATGTCTTTAATTATCTAAAAAAAAAAGCAGTGCAACATCTACTGTCTACAAGATACTCATTTTACTTGTGAAAATGAAAAGAGTATACGATCAATATGGGGTTATGAATGTTATTTTAGCTCATTTACATCAAATGCCAGGGGTACTGCTATTCTTTTGAACACTAATTTTGAATTTAATATTCTTAAAGAGAAAAGAGACGTAATTTGGAATTATCTTGTTTTAGATATTAATGTTGACAAAATTAACTTTACACTTGTTTCTATTTATGGACCGAATGATGATATCCTCAATTTTATAAGAATATCATGTCAATAGTTGATGAATTTGGAAATGAAAATTTTATAATTTGTGGCGATTTCAATCTTGTATTATGTCCAGAGTTAGATGACTGTAACTATTTGCATGTAAATAACACAAAGTCGAGAGAGAAGGTTTTAGAATTAATTGAAGAAAGAAGACTAATAGACCCTGATAGGCAACTTTATCCAGATAGTTATCGTTATACTTGGAGGGAAAAAAATCCATTTAGAAAGGCTAGATTGGATTTTTTCCATTTTACATAAAGTATGCTTACTAATTTAGAAAAATGTACTGTTGATCCAAGTTACAGATCAGATCATTCAATGATTATTTTAAGCCTTGTGTTTAATCCCTTCAATAAAGGTAAGGGCTTGTGGAAGTTTAACAACTCACTATTATACGAAAAGGGTTACAGCAAAATTGTAAGGGGAAACATCATTGATTTGAAAAAACAATATGCAGCATTAATCTATAATAGGGATAAAATCAAGAAATTGATGATAATGAACTGCAACTTACTATTAATGTTCAACTGTTTTTGGAAATTTTACTTTTAGAAATACGAGGAAAAACAATTTCATTTGCAAGCTACAGTGTTCGAAAACAAAAGGTCGCCCTGTCGCCACAGGCGACCATTTGTTGATTTGAACCACCAAATTTGAGGAAAATTAAAATTTTACTGGTCCAAGTATTTTAATGTTGGGTGACTGGGCTTAAAGGCCAAGGCTGACCTAGATAAAAATCCGGTGGTATAGCAATTAAGCCAATATGGAGATGGGAGGGACTTATCAGTATGTTATCATGATATTAATAGAACCAGCATGCTATAGAATGTAAACAAGCACCTTGTAATGATGAAGAATATTGATTATAACTCTTTACACTAATTTTGGTTTTTGCTTACTGAATGAACTTGATAATTTGATGATTTATCCTCAGAAAATTTCAGAAAAAACTTGAAATGTAACTATTCCAAATTATTTTCCTCAAAGTCCTGGTCAAATAATTATTTACTATTTGTAATTTCTCTTGTATGACTATTTTATAATTCTCATCGCCTGGTATTTCTATTCTAAAATTTTGAGGGCGTTTTTTTTCTCTCGATTCCATTATTACAATGACTAAAATGTAGATGGGGAAAAGAAAATGCTATTGATAATTAGGTAAATATTTGCAGTCTGTCCAGGGGTTGAATTTTGTGAAAAAAATAATCCTAGAAGTAATTATTCCAAAATTATGGAAGCAAGTTATTTTATCTGAAATATTGGAATATACCTATAATATTTGTGACCGCGTCTGACAAAAAGGGACCAGATGCGGTACTTCCGATTTTTCACTGTGACGTCTTAAAGTTTGCAACGTCACATAATAATTTAAACAAGCACCTGCTAACAGGACAAATGCATTTCCGTGTCGTTTTAATTTATACAATACTCCGTTGTTACAAGATGTTCAAGCACCGGGCCTAAAAAATTATATGAAAGAAACAATTTTCTATGTTTGTCTCGCTTTCTTGGTTATATTTGACGCTCACAACGATAAAAACGAGTGAATTTTCAACACTTGGTCGATGTTTTCCAAAACGTGTCCGATTCCGGTATGTGACAAATCATTTGAAAATACGCCATTATCGAGTCTGCTCTCCGGCTGTTACGATGATTTTATAAATGAATTGAACGCAGTTAATACTTGTACTTCGCTGATCGGCTTCAATGCAACATTTCTGAACATGAATTTGCCGTTGAGAATTTCGAATGCGACAACGACGAAGATGACGACTGATGTAACTCATGTTGCATCCGATTTTATCGAGACACCGGAAGAGGACACTCTGGAATTTGTAAAGCAGTATCAATTTAAATTAGATACGTGTGGTTGTAAAAATATGGGGAGTCATGCAGTAAAATAATTAACATGGATTTAGCTGTAGAATTGAGAGAACACTGTGATTGGGAAAGCTGAACTATTTGATTTACTAATATGCGTTCAGGTAGTCACACTGACACATGAAAGCTCCATCAAGAATATTAATCTTTTGCAACTGAAATGCATTACAGAAGTGTTAGTTTGAGAACTTTCAAGAGTCATGTCCAAATATTGTTAAAACGTTATATAACTAAACCTTGTACTGATTTATGTCAACACTGTCAAGCCTTTGCACACAAAATATCAAAGAGTGGGAATCTTTAGAAAGAGGACAAGTTAAGGAACATTTACTACCAGAATACAACAAACATGCACAACTAGTCATGTGAAGACTAGTAACCAGAACTTAATCATAATGGGACTACCAGATCATCTAAAAAAAACATTCAGGTAATATATTTTGTGTCTCAAATCTCCATGACATAAACTATGATGATTTTTTTTAAATATGCATGGACAACTACCATTAATAATAGACATGCTCTGAAGAGTATTGATCAAGACTAAATATTATACACATGAAATTTAAACAGCTTAAGTTTGTCAATTTATATTTGATTTTGAAAATGAAATAGTGGTAAGATATGGCCAAACAGAAATGATTTTGAAAATCAAATTCACAAGTAATATACATAAAAACAGTATTTTAAATGTACTGAAATATATTGCATATGACAGGTATACTATGTTATATTGTTACATTTTAGGTAAATCTTGATCATTATATGAACTACATGTACACAAGTTATGATAATATTTGATATTTTTTTTTTCAAATTGACTACATCATTAAATGTTGAATGTTTACTCAATGTATTTTATGCATTTTGAAATGATATGAAAACATTTGAATGTTACTAAGTATTGTTTCACACTGAGTTAGATACATGTCACAGACATACAGGTTATTCCATCATTTAAAAAACCCAATTATTTTGGACATGGTTTTTTTCTTCTTCTGGCATCTAATTGAATCGAATTTGTACAAACATGATTTATTGTTTATATTTTTTAAATTGTAAACTTATAATTTATGTTTTTTAATATATAAATCATGTGTAATTATATGTATAATGTTTAATGATTTCAGGTAATCCTCCCATGTCAGTAGAAACAATGCTCCATTATTCCTGGGTTTATGCACAAGTTCATTTTGCATACCATGCACAGCAAGTATTGCCAATCTACATAAATGTACTCCAAAACACCAAGGAAATGTAATGTTTTTGGAGTCTGCTCTGAAAGATCTAGTAATTATTTTTTCTTTTTACATGATGTAATAAAGAGTTACTTTAATAAGAGTCATTTTCACTTTGATACTCAGCTATTATTGATTTTTCTTACTGTAAAATGCGTTTAAAGTGTATTCACATGCATTCATATGAGTGTTCTATATATGTCTGTTATGGAACAAAACAACACAATTCATTACAACTTGTACACACATATAAATGTGCAACAGAGGGTAACTATTTTTATTATATACAGAGAATACATGTATATCTGGAACATGCATTGGTGAAAATCTAATGTAGAAAAAATAACAGAGGTAAAATTCTGTAGCTCATTTAATGTGGATAAAGGAGAAAAACCTTATATTAATAGCAGTGTGTGCCACTAGTGGAGAGAAGATGAATGTTATAGGTAGAGAAACAAAATCAACTCTACAAATCTTATGTACTGATATTTTCCATGTAAGCACAATTCACTGTACACTTAAAACAAATGTATAACCAGAAAATATAATAGGTATATATTAATAATATGCCAGCCACGTCATGATTTTTATTTTTATTATTAGAAAATAATATCATGTGTTTGTATTGAAATACATTCAATTCCCCATAAATAGTTGAAAAGACTTGGAGGCCCGGATGGCTCAATGCATTAGATAGCTGGATCTAACAGCTCATACAAGCCTATCACCAATACGGCGTGGGTTCGCGCCCGTCTTTGTAAATTACAAAAAGGGTGCACTCGACTCGCAGCCACAAGTGATAAAGTTTACCAGTTGCTTGCTGGCTTCCTCCACTACTAAAACTGGTCGCCATGATATAGCTGAAATATTGCTGAAAGTGGCGTTAAAACACCAAAAATCAAATCAAATCATTTGAATAGACTTGGATAAAACTTCACAATAAAGTACACTTGTATCTTCAGAAAATCAAGTTGCTTTTTTAGCTCACCTGACCCGAAGGCTATCACTGGGCGTCCGCGTCAGTCGTCCGACTGTCGTTAGCTTTTTGCATTTTAATCAACTCCTCTAAAACCACAAGGCCAATTTGAACCAAACTTTGATGGAATGGACCTTGGGTGGTCCCCTTTCAGAATTGTGTCCGACAATCCTCCCTGCCTACCAAGATGGCTGCCGTTACTAAAAATGGAAAATTCAGCAAAAAATCACTTAAAAATTTTCTTCTCTGAAACTGCTGGGCCAATTGAGCCCAAACTATAGTGGAATAGTTTTCAGATGGTCCTCTTTGAGAATTGTGTCCGACGATCAAGGCCGCCAACCAAGATAGCCGCCGTTACTACATATAGAAAATTTGGCAAAAAAATCACTTAAAAATTATCTCCTCTGAAACTACTGGGCCATTTGGGCGCAAACTATGGAGGAATGGTCTTTAGGTGAACATCTTTCAGAACTGTGTCCGACGACCCTGGCTGCCATCCAAGATGGCCACTGTTACTAAAAATATGAAATTCAGCAAAAAATCACTTAAAAATTATCTTCTCTGAAACTGCTGGGCCAATTGGGCCCAAACTATGGTGGAATGGTTTTTAGGTGATCCCCTTTCAGAATTCTGTCCGAGGACCTCGGTTGCCAACCTAGGTGGCTGCCGTTACTAAAAATAGAAAATTTAGCAAAAAATCACTTACAAATTATCTTCTCTGAAACTGCTGGGTCAATAGGGCCCAAACTATGGTGGAATGGTCTTCAGATGTTCCTCTTTGAGAATTGTGTCCGACGACCCCAGCCACCAACCAAGATTGCTGCCGTTACAAAAAATAGAAAATTCGGCCAAAAATCACGTACAAATTATCTTCTCTGAAACTGTTGGGCCAATTGGACCCAAACTATGGTGGAATGGTCTTCAGATGGTCCTCTTTTGCGAAATGTGTCCGATGACCCATGCCGCCAACCAAGATAGCCACCGTTACAAAAAATATCAAATTTGGCAAAAAATCACTTACAAATTATCTCCTCTGAAACTACAGGGCCAAACTATGGTGGAATGGTCTTTAGGTGGTTATCTTTCAGAATTTTGTCCGACGACCCCAGTCGCCAACCAATATGGCCACCGTTACCAAAAATAGAAAATTCAGCAAAAAATCACTTAAAAATTATCTCCTCTGAAACTGTTGGGCCAATTGAACCCAAACTATGGTGGAATGGTCTTTAGGTGATCCCCTTTCAGAATTCTGTTCGACGACCCGGCTGCCTGCCAAGATGTCCGCCATTACTAAAAATAGAAAATTTGGCAAAAAATCACTTAAAAATTATCTCCTCTGAAAACGCTGGGTCAAATGGGCCCAAACTACGGTGAAATGGTCTTTAGAGAGTCTACCTTCAAATTATATCCGACAACCCCGCCCGCCACAGAAGATGGCGGCCATTGCTAAAAATAGAATATTCGCCAAAATTCACTTAAAAATTATCTCCTCTGAAACTGTTGGGCCAACTTTGAGCCAGGTGAGCGATTTCAGGCTCCTAGGAGCCTCTAGTTGTTTTAAAGGAGAAAGAATTCAACTAATCTATTAACAAAATACAACATTTGTGATCCGCATATGAGTGCAATGTCTTCTATATCTTTAAATTGACTTTAATGAAACTTTAAGTAATTCAGGGATACCACCTTGAAATGACTACGGAGAGAAAGGATTTTTACATGCTTGTATTGAATGACAAATTTGAGATATTGAACAAATAATATGAATATTTTCTTTGCAATTACAGGTAGATGAAACAGTGCGAAGGTCAAGTAGAAATGGTCACTATGTTCCACATATTGTAAATGATGTGAAAGACCCAGAAATATTTTATGAGTGGAAATCTTACTTACAATAATTCTTTAAGCCATTGAAACATATTACTGACTACCATCACTTTTTCATTGATTATAAGCATCCAAGTGTAATAAAGAGCAAAGAAAGTGTATCATATGAACAACTGACATTTAATTTGCTTAAATTCAAAACTAGACTTCCGCAACCACAAACCCTTCCAAATGTTTCAATCATAAAAGGCTTTGATCCAGCAAGACAGTGATACTTGTATGACCATATCCGACAATGATGTTATTCAGAGGAAGCTAAGGAACTGACATGCCCTAAACCAACTGTTCAAAAGAAGGAAATATACCTTACAAATCAAGAAAAAGAAAATGAGTACAGACCAAAAGGGGGAATGAAAAAGGCCTTTCTGAATTGAAAATAGACAACAATATGTGTTCATCATGTTTAATATTTAGACAATACAATAACTATCAACGCATATGTATGTTGATTGGTATAGGATTATGGTGTTTAACGCCATTTTCAACAATATTTCAATATATTGTGGCGGTCAGTTTTATTGGTGGAGAAACCGGAGTACCCGGAGCAGCATGTCAAGAAATAGAATATTTTCTTTACAAATTATAAATAACTTGACCTTGAAGTAAAAGGTCAAGGTCACATATAATAGCATATGGAAAATTAACTTGGTATTTGGTTTATTTATGGTGTTTAACGCCAATTTCAACAATAAAAGGTAAAGGTCACATATAATAGAATAAACTTGGTTTAATCTAACCACATACCAAATATTTAAAGTATAAACCCAAAGAGAAAAAAGTTATGAGCAAGATACAATATTTTCATATTACAATCAGTAATTTGACCTTGGAGTCAAAGGTCAAGGACACAGGTAAAAAATAACCGTGAACAGTGAATTCAAATAAGCTGATGAATAGACATGCCAAATACCAGTAGCCTAAGTCAAACAATAAGAAAGTTGTAGATCTGAGAGTGTGGTATGCTACATTGTTGAAGACCAAGAAAAAGAATGAAAAATCAATTGAAAACAGTGAGGCTAATATACAAAATGGTCATATCTCGAAAAGTACTTTAGATATCACCATAACATTTTCACACAAGCTTTACTGATATAGTACAATACTAAAAATGCAAAAAACTCAAAATCTGATTTTTCCTCATCTGGACCCCTTTTGTGAGTCATGGTCACATTTATATTATTTTTTTGTCAATATAGTTTCAAAGTAATACATGTAGCATTTTGTATTTATGTTGCAACAAGCAATCCCAAATAACCCCCATTTCCTGTTTATATGTATGTATAATCATTCATGCTGTGCCCTGATGATGTCAGGTTATTCCAGATGACTCAGAATTGCCAATATGCTGATGCTAGTAGATAAGTGATTTATAATCCTGTAAACACAACACACATTCACATGGGATTACAGAAATGAGTGATTCACAAAATAAAAGAAATAACTTTGGAGTTGAACACTGAACAACTTAAAACAGTACTAGTGAAGTGTTTGTTTTCTCATAATGATTGGGATTTGAAGGTGGAGTCAGAAACTGTTGTCCCTGAGACAGGCGGGAATACACAAGAGAAACAAACCCTGAATGGCTGAAAAAAGATATAATGGAGAAATGTGTCATGAATCTTGTAAGACAATGGCTTCCTAATGTGGCTGGAATTCCTTATATGAGTCATATGTGGGAATTATAGTTAAGTCTTTTGCTCCGTTTCTTCTTATTATTATTATTCTCCTTTTTCCTTTCTTTCTTTCCGTGGACCATGAAATTTTCCACGGCAGATCTCAGGAACTACTGGACAGAATTTCATGAAACTTGGCGGAGTTATAGATATATGTTTCTAGTTGGTCCTAAAGTTTTCATCTTTGTGGTAAAGGGATCAAAGTCATATTTTGAGGGGTTCAAAAGGGGTGGGGGTTACTATTGAATCCTAAGGGAAAGTTGAGATTTCGTACATTAATGTTGATAACTTCTAAATAAATAATGATAGAGACATACAATTTGCAATAGTGATAGGTCACCATAGGAGGAGCAATACTGCCCTTTAAAATTTTTAAGATGTCTGCCATTTTCAAAATGGCTGCCAAAACACGGCATAAAAAATGGGCAGTAAAAATTCAACATTGTCCAATATCATCAAAATTTGATACGTATGTAGATAATTATGTTCTAAATTGATCCCTGACATTGACAAATTTCTACCGATCGCCATTTTCAAAATGGCCGCCACAATAACGCACAAATTCAACATTGCTCGATTTCAACGAAATTTCATATGTAGGTAGATTATGATGTCCGGAATTGATTCCCGACATCGCAAAATTTCTACCAGTCTCCATTTTCGAAATAGTCGCCACAATACCGCAAAAGATCAAGCTCATAATTTGTCCCAATGCAAAGTGTTCATTTAAACCTGTTGTCAGTGGCCGGTTTGGGAGACTTCATAATTGTTAGATTATAATCATATCTTGTTATTGCTTTGTTCTTTTTCAATGATTCATTTGTGTCTCTCTCATTAACCAAGTTTTGGAGGGAAAATCATCATTACTGTTTCTCAGTTACAAGTTGTGTTTTTACTCTAAATGATGGCAGAAAAATGCTTACAAATCTCAAATTCATTTATTGTTCAATATCAAAAGACTGGATTTTATTTCTGTTGTGAATTTACTTCATTTATTGGAGCTGAAATGAAAAATGTAAGATCATGTAATCTAAGCATATGGCACACAGTTATATATTACGTATTGTGTATGAAGTCCTACAGCACACACAAGCAGACACTCACACACACACACACACATTATACTCATTGATATTGGAGGTGCCAGGTGTCTCAAT
>MJUT01034512.1:189668-222362 GCA_002080005.1 Gigantidas platifrons
ACACACACACACACACACACACACACACACACGCGCGCGCGCGCGCACGCACTATACTAATTGATATTGGAGGTGCCAGGTGTCTCAATGAGTTAATTAAATGGGATTACCTCACAGCTCATACAAGCGTATCACCAATATGCCGTGGGTTCGTGCCCGGCTTTGTAGATTACAAAAAATGGTGCACTCGACTCGCAGCCACAAGTGCTAAAGTTTACCAGTTGCTTGCTCATGGTCGGTGGATCTCTCCGGGCCTTCAACCCACATTGCTCCTATAAATGGAGACATTGTTAGTGGTCAGAGCTTGTACATAATCAAACATATTATTTTATTTTACAGAAAGACCTTCAATCCACATTACCTCTACAAATACAGATGCTGTTGAAGGTCAAAACCACACTATAACATGCTCTATATCAAGTATCTCTGATATTACTGATATAATATGGATCAAAACAAGTGCAACTGGTGATACAATTGCTATCGTTGTCGGTGAAGATGGAAAGTTTTCTGGTGGAACTCTGCACGATCCTTCACTGACAATAAATAACATTGCCAAATCAGATGAAGGTACCTATGCTTGCATAGCAAAACACTGTTTCGGAACAACATCGAGCGAAGATTCAGTTCTAATATACAAAGGTCAGTTCTTGTAATATTAACAACTCATTTTTGAAATCTAATACGTAAAAGGCATTTAAAAGGTCACGTTAAGGTTTTAAATTACAGCACACAAAAGTGAGTTCAAGAATCCACATGTCTGTTCTGGCATTTAATGATCAGTTCTCACATTTAAAGGTCGATTATACTATATAAAGAGCAATTCAAAGTTCTATGGGTCAAATAAAGCATCTAAAGGTTCTAACAGGTAAAGGTCAATTCTGACATATAAAGGTCAATTGCATCACGTAAGCGTCTGTTCTAACAGGTAAAGTTCAGTTCTGACATGTAGAGGTCAATTACATCACGTAAACATCTGTTCTAACAAGTAGAGTTCAGTTCTGACATATAGAGGTCAATTATATCACGTAGATGTCTGTTCTAACTGGTAAAGTTCAGTTCTGACATATAGAGGTTAGGTACATCACGCAAGCATCTTTTCTAACGGTTAAAGATCAGTTCTGACACATGGAGGTCAATTACATCATGGAACTCTCTGTTCTAACGGGTAATGTTCAGTTCTGACATATAGAGGCTAGCTACATCACGTAAGCGTCTGTTCTAATGAGTAAAGGTCAGTTATGACATAAAGAGGTCAATTACAACACGTAAGCGTCTGTTCCAACAGGTAAAGATAAGTTCTGACATAAAGGTCAATTACATCACGAAGATGTCTTCTGATAACTTAAAGGCAGTTCTAACATAGAGGTCAATTACATCACGTAAATGTCTGTCCTAATAGGTAAAAGTAAGTTGTGACATATAGAGGTCGCTTACATTACGTAAACGTCTGTTCTAACAGGGAAAGGTCAGTTCTGACATACAGAGGTCAATTACATCACTTAGTCGTCTGTGCTAACAGGTAAAGGTCATTTCTGACATATAGAGATCAATTACATCACATAAATGTCTGTATTAACGGGTAATGGTAAGTTCTGACATATAGAGGCCAATTACATCACGTAAGCGTCTTTTCTAAGAGGTAAAGGTCAGTTCTGACATATAGAGGCCAATTACAACACGTAAGGTTCTGTTCTAACAAGTAGCGTTCAGTTCTGACATATAGAGGTCAATTATATCACGTAGATGTCTGTTCTAACTGGTAAAGTTCAGGTATGACATATAAAGGATAGGTACATTACGCAAGCGTCTTTTCTAACGGTTAAAGGTAAGTTCTGACATATGGAGGTCAATTACATCATGTAGCTGTCTGCTCTAACGGGTAATGTGCAGTTCTAACATATAGAGGATAGCTACATCACGTAAGCGTCTGTTCTAATGAGTAAAGGTCAGTTCTGACATATAGAGGTCAATTACATCACGAAAATGTCTCTTTTAACAGGTAAAGATCATTTCTCACATATAAAGGTAAATTACATCACGTAAACTTCTGTTCTAACAGGTAAACATGAATGGTCATCAGTTCCATCAATATCATCAAAACAAACAATCACCTCTCATCTTAGCTCACTGAACACAAAAAAAGAAAGCTTAAACAGTAATGGTCATCAATTCCATCAATATCAACAAAACAAACAATCACCTCTCATCTTAACTCACTGAACACAAAACAGAAAGTTTAAACAGTAATGGTCATTAATTTCACCAATATCAATAAAACGATAAGTCTGGTACTCGTAACTCATCATATCTTGTTGTTGTTACATGTAAGAGGGTTCAGGTAACGGTTGAATCCATCTTTTTAATGGCGACCTCCATAGACAAAACAAGCAACTACAGCTCACCCTAGGTCACTGAAAACACACACACACACGCACGCACGCACGCACGCACGCACACATCTCTGATATTACTGATAAAACATGAATCTAAACAAGTGCAACTGGTGATACAATTGCTCTTGTTGTCGGTGAAGATGGGACGTTTTCTGGTGGAACTCTGTCTGATCCTTCACTGACAATAAATAACATTGCCAAATCAGATGAAGGTACCTATGCTTGCATAGCAAAACACTGTTTTGGAACAACATCGAGCGAAGATTCAGTTCTAACATACAAAGGTCAGTTCTTGTAATATTAATAACTCATTTTTGAAATCGAATACGTTAATGTCATTTAAATGGTCACGTTAAGGTTTAAGTTACAGCACACAAAAATGAGTTCAAAAATCCACATGTCCCTTCTAGTTCTGGCACTTAATGATCAGTTTTCACATTTAAAAGTCGATTATACTACATAAAGGGCAATTCAAAGTTCTATGGGTCAGATAAAGCATCTAAAGGTTCTAACAGGTAAAGGTCAATTCTGACATATAAATGTCAATTACATTACGTAAGCATCTGTTCTAACAGCTAAAGTTCAGTTCTGACATACAGAGGTCAATTACATCACGCAAGCGTCTGTTCTAACAGGTAAAGGTCAGTTCTGACATATGGAGGTCAATTACATCATGTAAATGGCTGTTTTTTTACAGTTAAAGGCCAGTTATGACATATAGAGATAAATTACATCACGTAATCATCTGTTCGAACAAGTAACGGCCAGTTCTGATATTTAGAGGTCAACTACATCACGTAGATGTCTGTTCTAACTGGTAAAGGTCAGTTCTGACAAATAGAGGTTAGGTACATCACGTAAGCGTCTGTTCTAATGGGTAAAAGTCAGATCTGACATATAGAGGCTAGTTAAATCACTTAAGCGTCTGTTCTAACGGTTAACGGTCAGTTCTGATATATAGAGGTCAAATACATCACGTAAACGTCTGTTCTAATAGGTAAAGGTCAGTTCTGGCATATAGAGGTTTATTACACTACGTAAGCGTCTGATCTAATGGGTAACGGTCAGTTCTGACATATAGAGGTCAAATACATCACGTAAAGATCTGTTCTTTCGGGTAGAGGTCAGTACTGGCATACAGAGGTCATTTACATCACACACGCAATGGTTGCCATAGCAATACATGCAAAACTGAAAATTGAGCAACAACAATTTCACTGAAAACCAGAGAACTACGGTGCTCCAGGTAAACTTTATCACATAATGTTGTGTCGTGTACTGACACCTCGCCACAAGCAGGATTTGTACTCACAACTTTAGTAATGATGAGCACTGCTTACACAGGTAATTGCCAATCTAATTACATGTACCATATAAGCTACGGTGGAACAATTATGATAAATGCAAACATAATATAAAACTCGACCGGATCTTTGGAAGTTAATTGGCAGAAGACACACAACAACTGTAGTACAACTCTTAAGATCAACTGCTTCAAATATTCTGGAAGTTTTTGTGACGTGAATAACCCGCAATTGGTCATCAATAATGTTGACAAAGAGGATGCTGGGATATATAAACTTGAAGTAATATCTCCAACAGAAGACAATTTTTCGACAATTTTTACTAGAGTTGTGCCCCTTTTTATACTTCAAAATTGATAAATATTTGGTTTCCAGATGATAACTTGGGAACAAATAGTCAGATTGAAACTAGGTTTGGTATGTAAGTGTATCTCATGAATATCTAGGTCAAGTGCGATAGCCATCATTTTTCGACAAATCTTACCAGAGTTACATCCCTTTTTATACTTCCAAATTGCTAATATTTTGGTTTCCAGACGAAATTATAACTTGTGAACAAAAAATCAGATTGAAACTAGGTTTGGTATGTAAGTGTATCACATGAATATCTAGGTAAAGTTCCATAATGATGATTTTTCGACAAATCTAACCAGAGTTACTCCCCTTTTTTCTTACTTCAAAAATGGTCCTTGGGTGGTCCCCTTTCATTACTATAATTACTACTACATTTATATTTACTGCCAGTAGGGCATCAAGAAACATAATGTGCATGTTTAACATGACACTGTCACCGGCCGGGCATATATTTCGGCAACTCATTAACTGGGAACACTTCAAACTCATCTTTTTATCAAAACTGCAACTTAAACTGCGTAATTTTTGTTCATACAACTAAAAAACCCGAAGGTACTAACCCCTTGACTTCGATTTTTTATTAAGCAAATCTGTTATGGTTTTCGTGTGAACACGGTTCATGTTTCAGTAGAGTGTTATTTTCTGAGAACACCGGATGATGGTACGCCCAATCGGCAATCGTTTCACAGAAATAATATATGCACCACGATCGCCGATTGGTCAGATCAATCCGGTACTGGGTGAAAATGTATTTAGTAAATATAATCTGTTAATGTAAACAATCGACGAAAACGAAATAATTCACTCATGAATCAGCAGTTGAAATTCAAAATATCGAAAGAAGACGTTTTTATTAATGCAGGAAATATTTCCACATGCATTTTCTTTTTTTGACAACAAAGTAGGTGGCTCAAAAGCAAAAGTAAACGGCAATTTGGCCGCATGTCGGATACAAAGGAAAACACTACTTGTGCACATCATGTATTTTAATTTAATTTCTTTCGAAGATGTCTATCTAAAAACCAACCTATAAGATGTTTGTCGGACCGTTTACATTTTATAGCCGTAGTGTAAGTAGACTGCTTGATAAAAATTTCAATTCGATTGTTTTAAAAGAAGTATTAGTGAACAACAACGTTTGCTAAACACATTCATTAACTTCATTATTGTATTCTAATATGATCATAAATTTGTTCTCTACAGAAGTAAAGAATATACAGACAATGGAAGCTCTTAACGAGGTATGCACAGTGGCGGAGAGTTAAATGAAATATGAAAGTAGGTGATGGGGAGGGACGTTTATATAATTATGAACGACTACCACTGTCATCAGATCAAGTGCTGTTTTTGGTGAAGCGCACACATTAAAGCGATTTGAAATAATTTGCACGCAACAATTTGTAAAAAAAAAATCAGAGACATATAAAACCATCCTGTACCCATCCCGTCCTCCTTCTGATGGAATTATATCGTTTTAGTACTGTACGTCAGTAACATAATTTTGCACTAATAACTCCTACAGCTTAAACGGAAATTCTTCAAAATTTGTCATGATTGATTATTGTAATACGAAAATTTTCTAAGATCATTATCAGTATACAGATGTTCATGTAGTATATTTTACTATCATTTGACCATGTTGATTGTTACTTTGTTAGCATATAAGATCATAATGTATTTAAAGGAATATCTATTGTTGTCGACATCATATTCCCAATTGACACCGACAAATATCCAAATACAATACTGTCATTTCTATTGTAAGGTAAGACACAACTACTTTCAATTGAACTAAATAAATGGTAAAACAAATTGGAGAATCTAAAATGTTTCGAAATATTGCCCATACCTTTACCATATAATCGTCTTAAAAAATCATATGAAAATTGAATAATAATAACGTTCTTATCACAAAATCCATGACATTTACGCTACAATTTCGGATCATATTTAGCAAGAGTATATACTAAAGGTATGAGATGTCTTCATTGTAGCAATTAACATGTTGGATTTTAAGAATTCAACATGGCGGCTCATTCACACTGCATGTCTGCACATATTAGCCAATGAAGGAACGTGTTATATAGTATTTGCCACATATTAGCCAAGGAAAGAACGTGTTATATAGTATTTTATAATTTTTTTCATAAATGTTTCATAATTATCTTTAACTTTTCTCATTTTGTCACAGAAACTTTGCGATGCTACAGAAGATAGTGATATAGATTTGGTACAATCTTGTCTTCAGAAAGGTGCTGATGTCAACTATAAAGGTTTTGGTGTAAGTGTTATATAGTATAGAGCACATATTCTGTGTTCATTAAGATAAATATAAGTACATAAAAATTGAACAAAACATCAAGTGTATGTAAATACATAGTACACTAGTTAAAGTCAAACACACCTCACAAAGAGTGGGTTTTGACCTCAAGGTAAAATAATTATTTTTTAAATAGTATTTTCCTGTCCGAGCCATAACATTTTTGTCTTTTGAGATAAGTCAATGATATTTGGTATGTGGGTGCATGACGAAAAGTTGGTGTGTCGCGTACCGTAATGACATTCGTCGGAACTTGACCTTTGACATCAAGGTCAAATAAATGTTTTTTAAATTGAACTTTGACCTCAAGGTAAAATAATTCAAATAAATAAAAAAACTGTTCATTGGAAGATATTTCGTTTAATGCATGGCCATAAGGCGGTGTGTTGTGTACCGAAATTACCTCAGTGGGACCTTGACGTTTGACCTCAAGGTAAAATAATTGTTTTTTAAATAGTATGTTCTTGTCCGGCCATAACATTATTGTCTTTCGAGATTGGTCAATGATATTTGGTATGTGTGTGCACGACTATAAAGCGGTGTGTCGTTTTCCGCAATGACATTCGTCGGACCTTGACCTTTGACATCAAGGTCAAATAAATGTTTTTTAAATAGTATTTTCTTGTCCGGGCTATAACATTTTTGTCTTTCGAGATAGGTCAATGATATTTGTTATGTGGGTGCATGACAATAAGGTAGTATGTGGCGTACTATAATGACCTTCGAGGGACCTTGAACTATGACCTCAAGGTCAAATAATTGTTTTTTTAAATAGTATTTTGTTGTCCCAGCCATAACATATTTGTCTTTACATCAAGGTCAAATAATTGTTTTTAGCTCACCTGACCCAAAGGGTCATGTGGGCTTTTGTCATCACTTTTCGTCCTTCATCGTCGTCGTCCGCGTCTGTAAACTTTTCATACTTTCATTTTATTCTTTGAAACTACTCAACAGATTTAGACCAAACTTGGCAGAAATGTTCTTTGGGATGTCCTCCACCAAATTTGTTATTTTGGCTTAGAATGGAAAACCAATATGGCCGCCAGGGCCAATTATGGTTCTGATTGGTTGAAAATTTGAAAATCTTCTTGTCAGAAACTACTCAGCCGATTGAATTGTAACATTATACAACTGGTGACTGGATGGTCCTCTACTAAATTTGTTATTGTTGTGCCGATCGCATATCCAAGATGGCCGCCATGACTCGACTTAGTTTAAACATAGAACCCTGAGGGAAAAATGGTGAAATAATTTTTCCTCTGAAACCAGTAAGTCAGTTTAAAGCAAACATGGTATGAATGGTCCTTAGGTGGTCAACTTTCAAAATAATTACATGTGACCCCGATCTCCATCCAAGATGGCCGCCGTCAGTGAACATAGTTTTAACATAGGACCGTAAGGGAAAAATGTTTAAATTGTGTTCAATCTGAAACCAGTAAGCCAATTTAAAGCAAACATGGCATGAATGGTCCTTAAATGGTCAACTTTCAAAACTATATCCAGTGACCCAGACCTCCATCCAAGATGTCCGCCATCAGCAGACATAGTTTTAACATAGGATCCTAATGGAAAAAATGTTTTAAAATCTTCTCCTCTGAAACTAGTAAACCAATATAGCAAACATGTCATCGATGGTCCTTCGGTGGTCAACTTCCAAAATTGTGTTTAGTGACCCCATTCTCGGTCCAAAATGGCCGCCGTCAGCTGTTATAGTTTTAACATAGGACCCAATGGGAAAATTGTTTAAAAGTCTTCTTCTCTGAAACCAGTCAGCCAATTTAAAGCAAACATGGCATGGATGTTCCTTGGGTAGTATATACTTTCAAAATTGTGTCCGGTGACCACAACCTCAATCCAAGATGGTTGCCATGAGCAGACATAGTTTTAACCTAGAACCCTTACCGTAATGACCTTCATGGGATCTTGACCTTTCACCACAAAGTAAAATAAATGTTTTTTAAATTTATCGTGCAACTCATAATGTGTAACTTATTGTTGTACAGATGGCCGCATTAAGGGGAGACATAAGTTTTAGGTATACGTCTAAAACAGTTCTTCCTAGTTTTACTCCTGAAACAGAAAATGTAGAGATTGATGACGTTACAAAAAAATATGATTTGATGGCAGCCATTAACACCTTGAATAGACTGATTTGTTACAAGGAATGGAGAAAGTACCAAGCGTGGCGTGTGGCATCTAGTTTTAATTATCTCATTAAACAGAAACAGAAAATGTTAATTTTATTAGAATTTGTGACGAACATTTTGTTTTTTTATTTTGACAATAAAACTGAATTCTTGATGAACAAATCCCTTCAAGTTGAATGTCATCTTAAAAAAAGAAAATAAATTAGCAAACGTGTCGTGTTGCATTTTCTTTTAATGGTGTTATTGAATTGAATCAGAAAATGTTAATTTTATCAAAATATTTGATGAAAAATGTTTTTTTTTTAATTTTGACAATAAAACTGAATTGTTGATGAACAGATCCCTTCAAGTTGAATGTCATCTCAAACAGACAAAATAAATAGCAAGTGTGTCGTGTTGCGTTTTGTTTTAATCGTGTGATTGAACTCAATCAGAAAATGTTAATTTTATAAAAATTTCTGACGAAAATTGTTCTTTTTATGTAACCATGACAACTGAATTGTTTATACAATACTCTTGTAATATAAAGTTGTGTTGCTTGTGAAGATTTAATGACAAAATGTCTGTTATTTACACAGGAATTGTTTGTGTTTAAATATTTTTTTTATATTTATTGCTTTAGGGTCAGACACCTCTTCACAGAGCAGCAAAGTGGGGCAGACCAGAGGTAGTAGACCTTCTGTTAAAATCAGGAGCCTCACCGTCTGTAGTGAACAATCAGATAATTAAACCCTCAGTAAAACTAAGACAATCAAATATTAAACTCTTCAAGTGAAATATCATTTTCTCCCCTTCCGGGCCATAACATTTTGTCTTTCGAGATAGGTCAATGATATTTGGTATGTGGGTGCATGACCATCAGACGGTGTGTCGCGTACCATAATGACCTTCGTGGGATCTTAACCTTTGACTTCAAGGTAAAATAATTGTTTTTTTTTCATAATATGTTCTTATCCATCCATAACATGGTTGTCTTTAGAGATAGGTCAATGATATTTGGTGTGTGGGTGCATGATCATAAGGCGGTGTATCGCGTACCATAATGACCTTCGTAGGACCTTGACCTTTGACCTCAAGGTCAAATAATTGTTTTTTAAATAGTATTTTGTTGTCCATCCATAGCATTTTTTTTATGAGATAGGTCAATGATATTTGGGATGTGGGTGTATGACCATAAGGCGGTGTGGCGCGTCCCGTAGTGAACTTCGTATGACCTTGACCTTTGACCTCAAGGTAAAATGATTGTTTTTTTTATAATATTTTCTAATCCATCCATAACATGTTTGTCTTTTGAGATTGGTCAATGATATTTGGTATGTGTATCCATGACTATAGGGCGGTGTGTCGTTTTCCGCAATGACCTTCGTTGGACCTTGACCTTTGACCTCAAGGTCAAATAAAAGTTTTTAGCTGACATGACCCGAAGGGTCAGGTGAGCTATTGCCATCACTTGGCGTCCGTCGTCCGTCGTCCGTCGTAAACTTTTTAAAAAAATCTTCTCCTCTGGAACTACCAGACCAATATGAACCAAACTATGTCTGATTCATCACTATTGTGTTTAGTTTCAAAATTGTGTCCGGTGAAGCAGTGCATCAATCAAGATGGCCGCTGTTACTAAAAATAGAACATATTGTAAAATTGTGCGTTTTTGGTAATAACTCAAAAACCGTTAATAATATCAGAAATCTGACGTGAAGTAAAAATGATCATCGTGACAAGATCTAATTACCCTGAAATTTTGAAGAAAATCTAATTACCCATCTTGCAGTTATTGCCCTTTCTTCATCAAATTTTGAAAATTTTAATACTTTTCATTTTTTATTTAAAAAACTATAAGAATTAGATGATAAGATGAAGCTGCAAAAATGTACAGCATATCAAAGTCTACCTAATGTGCAATTTTGAAGTAAACTCCAATACCCATCTTGGAGTTATTGCCCTTTTTTCATCAAATTTTCAACGTTTTAATAATTTTCGTTTTTTATTTCAGAAACTATAAGAATTAGATGATAAGTTGAAGCTGAACAAATGTGCAGCATATTAATGTCTACCTAACCTGCAATTTTGAAGTAAATCCCATTACCCATTTTGAAGTTATTGCCCTTTTTAACATAACATTTTGAAAATTTTTAATAATTTTAGTTTTTTATTTCCAAAACTATAAGAGATAGATGAGAAGTTTGAATTGCAAACATCTTCCGTATGATAAGATCTACCAACCCTGCAATATTGAAGAAAATCTAATTACCCATCTTGGAGTTATTGCCCTTTTTTCATCAAATTTTCAAAGTTTTGATAGTTTTCGTTTTTTATTTCAAAAACTATAAGAATTATATGATAAGTTGAAGCTTCAAAAAATTGCAGCATATCAAGGTCTACCTAACCTCCAATTTTGAAGTAAATGCCATTACCCATTTTGGAGTTATTGCCCTTTTTTCATGAAATTTTGAAAATTTTTTAATACTTTTCGCTCTTTATTTCAAAAACTATGAGAGATAGATGATCAGTTTAAATTGCAAACATGTTCAGTTTTCTTGTCTCGGCCATAACATTTTTTTTCGAGATAGGTCAATGATATTTGATATGTGGGTGTATGACCGTAATGCGGTGTGTCCCGTACCGTAGTGAACTTCGTATGACCTTGACCTTTGACCTCAAGGTCAAATAATTGTTTTTTAAATATTATTTTCTTGCCCGAGCCATAACATTTTTGTCTTTTGAGATAGGTCAATGATATTTGGTATGTGGGTGCATGACGATAAGGTGATGTGTCACGTACCGTAATGACCTTTTGGGAACTTGACCTCAATGTCAAATAATTGTTTTTTAAATAGTATTTTCTTGTCCATCCATAACATTATTTTTTTGGAGATAGTTCAATCATATTTGGTATGGATGATAAGTTGAAGCTGTAAAAATTTGCAGCATATCAAGGTCTACCTAACCTGCAATTTTGAAGTAAATTCCATTACCCATTTTGGAGTTATTGGCCTTTTTCATGAAATTTTGAAAATTTTAATACTTTTCGCTCTTTATTTCAAAAACCATAAGAGATAGATGATAAGTTGAAACTGCAAACATGTGCAGCATATCAAGATCTATCTACCCTGCAGTTTTGAAGTAAATTTCATTACCCATCTTGGAGTTATTGCCCTTTTTTCATCAAATTTTCAAAATTTTTATTATTTTTCATTTTGTATTTCAAAAAACTATCAGAATTAGATGATAAATTGAAGCTGCAAAAATGTGCAGTATATGAAGGTCTACCTAACCTGCAATGTTGAAGTAAACCCCATTACCCATTTTGGAGTTATTGCCCTTTTTTCATCAAATTTTGAAAATTTTGATACTTTTCACTCTTTATTTCAAAAACTGTAAGATATAGATAATAAGTTGAAACTGCAAAATGTTCAGCATGTAAAATCTACCTACCCTGCAATTGTGAAGAAAATCTTTTTACCCTTCTTGGATTTATTTTCAAAATTTTAATAATTTTTCATTCTTTATTTCAAAACTATAAGAGATAGATGATAAGTTTGAATGGCAAACATGTTCAGCATGATAAGGTCTACAAACTCTGCAATTTTGCAGAGTATCTGATTAGACATCTTGGAGTTATTGCCCTTTTTTCATCAATTTTTTTTTTAATTTTAATACTTTTCATTTTTTATTTAAAAAACTATAAGAGATAGATGATAAGTTGAAACTGCAAAAATATGCTGCATGGCAAGGTCTACCTTCCCTGCAATTGTGAAGAAAATCCCATTACCCACTTTGGAGTTATTGCCCTTTTTTCATCAAATTTTCAAAATTCTAATACTTTTCGTCCTTTATTTCAAAAACTATAAGAGGTAGATGTCAAGTGTAATGACCTTTGTGGGACCTTCAACTTTGACCTCAAGGTCAAATAATTCAAATAAATAAAAAAAACTGTTCATTGGAAGATAGTTCGTAGGTGCAAGGCGGTGTGTTATGTACCGTAATGACCTCAGTGGGACTTTGACGTTTGAACTCAAGGTAAAACAATGTTTTTTAAATAGTATTTTCTTGTCTGGGCCATAACATTTTTGTCTTTCGAGATTGGTCAATGATATTTGGTATGTGTGTGCATGACTATAGGGCGGTGTGTCGTTTTCCGTAATGACCTTCGTTGGAATATGACCTTTGACCTCAAGGTCAAATAAAGTTTTTAGCTCACATGACCCTTCACTTGGCGTCCGTCGTCTGTCGTCCGTCGCAAACTTTTTAAAAAATCTTCTCCTCTGAAACTACCATACCAATTGGAACCAAACTTTGTCTGATTCATCACTAGGGTGTCTAGTTTCAAAATTGTGTCCGGTGAAGCACTGCACCAATCAACATGGCCGCTGTTACTAAAAATATAAAATATGGTAACATTGCGCGTTTTTGGTAATAGCTCAAAAACCGTTAATAATATCAGAAATCTAACGTTGGTTAAAAATGATCAGCACGACAAGATCTAACAACCCTGAAATTTTGAAGATAATTTGATTACCCATCTTGGAGTTATTGCCCTTTTTTCATCAAATTTTCAAAATTTTAATATTTTTCACTCTTTATTTCAAAAACTGTAAGATATAGATGATAAGTTGAAACTGCAAACATGTTCAGCATGTCATAATCTACATACCCTGCAATTGTGAAGAAAATCCTATTACTCATCTTGGAGTTATTGCCCATTTTTCATCATATTTTCAAAATTTTAATACTTTTCATTTTTTATTTAAAAAAGTATTAGATATAGATGTCAAGCTTAAACTGCAAACATGTTCAGCATGTCAAGATCTACTAAAACGTTCCACAGTTGAAAATGTCCGGCAACTATATGAAGAGTTATTCCTCTTGCAATGCATTTTTTTTTTATTCACTTTCATTGCTTTTGGTTACTCAACTAATCAAAGGGAAGCAACTCTATTACAAAATGTGAAGTAGCAAAAGCTAAATTTTGAGACTCATTGACATTTATGTTTTTTAGGAATGTTGATAACACCCATTAAAGGGGGAACCTCTGCCCAAATTATTTCGGAGACGTGGTCGACAATGGGGCTACTTTTGTTATTTTTTATCAAGTTTTATTGACTGATGTTTTTATTATACCCAGGTGTGCTATACAAGCTCCTGGGAGCATCTAGTTTAAATAGTATTTTCTTGTCCGGGTCATAACATTTTTGTCTTTCGAGATAGGTCAATGATATTTGGTATATAGGTGCAAGACTATCAGGCAGTGTGTCCCGTACCATAACGACCTTCGTAGGACCTTGACCTTTGACCTCAAGATCAAATAATTGTTTTTTTAAATAGTATTTTGTTGTCCGGGCCATAACATATTTGTCTTTAGAGATAGGTCAATGATATTTGACAAGTGGGTGCCTGACCATAAGGTGGTGTGTCGCGTACCGTAATGACATTTTGGAACCTTGACCTTTCACTTCAACGTCAATTTGTTTTATATAGTATTTCCTTGTCCATCCATAACATTTTTTTTTCGAGATAGGTCAATGATATTTGGTATGTGGGTGTATGACCATAAGGCGGTGTATCGCGTACCGTTATGACCTTCGTGTGACCTTGACCTTTGACATCAATGTCAAATAATTGTTTTTTTAATATTATTTTCTTGTCTGGGCCATAACATTTTTGTCTTTCGAGATAGGTCAATGGTATTTGGTATGTGGGTGCATAACCATAAGGCTTACCGTAATGACCTTCATGTGACCTTGACCTTTCACCTGAAAGTAAAACAAATGTTTTTTAAATAATATCGTGCAACTCATAATGTGTAACTTATTGTTGTACAGATGGCCGCATTAAGGGGAGACATAAGTTGTAGGTATACATCTAAAACATTTCTTCCTAGTTTTACTCCTGAAACAGAAAATGTAGAAATTGATGACGTTACAAAAAAATATGATTTGATGGCAGCCATTAACAGATTGAATAGTCTGATTTGCTACAAAGAATGAAGAAAGTATCAAGCGTGTCTGGTGGCCTCTAGTTTTAATTATCTCATTTAACAGAAACAGAAAATGTTAATTTTATTAGGATTTGTGACGAAATTTTTTTTTTTTATTTTGACAACAAAACTGAATTCTTGATGAACAGATCCCTTCAAGTTGAATGTCATCTTAAACAGAGAAAATAAATTAGCAAGCGTGTCGTGTTCCATTTTGTTTTAATCGTGTGATTGAACTGAATGAGAAAATGTTAATTTTATCAACATTTCTGACGAAAAATGTTATATTTTTATTTTGACAACTAGACTCAATTCTTGAAGAACAGATCTCTTCAAGTTGAATGTCATCTTAAACAGAGAAAATAAAATAGCAAGCGCGTTGTGTTGCATTTTGTTTTAATCGTGTGATTGAACTAAATCAGGAAATGTGAATTTTATAAAAATTTGTGACGAAAATTGATTTTTTTATGAATTCATGACAACTGAATTGTTTATAAATAAAGATGTCAGTAAAACAGATGAAAACTTTCTTCACGAATGTATTTTTAAATGCAGAAAATAAAATATGAAATGTATCGTGTTACATCTTGTTTTAATCGTGTGATTAAACTGAATCATAAAATGTTAATTTTATCAAAATTTTTGACGAAAATTGATTTTTTTTTAAATTTTGACAATAAAACTGAATTCTTGATGAACAGATCCCTTCAAGTTGAATGTCATCTTAAACAGAGAAAATTAATAGCAAGTGTGTCGTGTTGCATTTGTTTTAATCGTGTGATTGAACTGAATCAGAAAATGTTAATTTTATCAAAATTTCTGACGAAGAATGATTTTTTTATGTAACCATGACAACTGAATTGTTTATAAAATACTCTTGTAATATAAAGTTGTGTTGCTTGTGAAGATTTAATGACAAAATGTCTGTTATTTACTAAGGAATTGTTTGTGCTTAAATATTGTTTTATATTTATTGTTTTAGGGTCAGACACCTATTTACAGAGAAGCAAAGTGGGGCAGAACAGAGGTAGTAGACCTTCTGTTAAAATCAGGAGCCTCGCCGTCTGTAGTGGACAATCAGGTAATTAAACCCTCAGTAAAACTAAGACAATCAAATATTAAACTCTTCAAGTGACACATCATTTTCTCCCCTTCCGGGCCTTAACATTTTTGTTTTTCGAGATAGGTCAATGATATTTGGTATATGGGTGTATGACCATAAGTCGGTGTGTCACGTATCATAATGACCTTCGTGGGATCTTGACCTTTGACCTCAAGGTAATATAGTTGTTTTTTTTTATTATATTTTCTTATCTATCCATAACATTTTTGTTTTTAGAGATAGGTCAATGGTATTTGGTATGTGGGTGTATGACCATAAGGCGGTGTGTCGCGTACCGTAATGACCTTTTGGGACCTTGATCTTTGACATCACGTCAAACAATTGTTTTTAAGTATTATTTTCTTGTCCGAGCCATAACATTTTTTATTTTGAGTTAGGTCAATGATATGTGGTATGTGGGTGCATAACGATAAGGTGGTGTGTCGCGTAACGTAATGACCTTTGTGGGACCTTGAACTTTGACCTCAAGGTCAAATAATTCAAATAAATCCAAAAAACTGTTCATTGGAAGATAGTTCGTAGGTGCATGGCCATAAGGCGGTGTGCTGTGTACCGTAATGATCTTAGTGGGACTTTGACGTTTGACCTCAAGGTAAAATACATTTTTTTAAATAGTATTTTCTTGTCCGATCCATAACATTTTTGTCTTTCGAGATTGGTCAATGATATTTGGTATGTGTGTGCATGACTATAAGGCGCTGTGTCGTTTTCCGTAATGACCTTCGTTGGACGTTGACCTTTGACCTCAAGGTCAAATAAATGTTTTTAGGTCACATTGCCATCTCTTGGCGTCCGTCGTCCATCGTCCATCGTAAACTTTTTAAAAAATCTTCTCCTCTGAAACTGCCAGACCAATTGGAACCAAACTTTGTCTGATTCATGACTATGGAGTCTAGTTTCAAAATTATGTCCAGTGAAGCACTGCACCAATCAACATGGCCGCTGTTACTAAAAATATAAAATATGGTAACATTGCGCGTTTTTGGTAATAACTCAAAAACCGTTAATAATATCAGAAATCTGAAGTGTAGTAAAAATGATCACCTCGACAAAATCTAACTATCCTGAAATTTTGAAGAAAATCTGATTACCCATCTTGGAGTTATTACCCTTTTTTCGTCAAATTTTCAAAATTTTAATAGTTTTCGCACTTTATTTCAAAAACTATAAGAGATAGATGATAAGTTGAAACTCCAAACATGTTCAGCATGTCAAGATTTACCTACCCTGCAATTGTGAAGAAAATCTAATTACCATCTTGGAGTTATTGCCCTTTCTTCATCAAATTTTGAAAATTTTAATACTTTTCATTTTTTATTTCAAAAACTATAAGAATTAGACGATAAGTTGAAGCTGCAAAAATTTTCAGCAAGATAAGATCTACCAACCCTGCAATATTGAAGAAAATCTAATTACCCATCTTGCGGTTATTGCCCTTTTTTCATCAAATTTTCAAAGTTTTGATAATTTTCGTTTTTTATTTCAAAAACTATAAGAATTAGATGATAAGTTGAAGCTGAAAAAATGTGCAGCATATCAAGGTCTACCTAACCTGCAATTTTGAAGTATATCCCATTAAGCATTTTGGAGTTATTGCCCTTTTTTCATCAAATGTTGAAAATTGTAATACTTTTCGCTCTTTATTTCAAAAACTGTTACAGATAGATGATAAGTTGAAACTGCAAACATGTTCAGCATGTCAAGATCTACCTTCCCTGCAATTGTGAAGAAATTCTAATTACCCATCTTGGAGTTATTTCTCTTTTTTCATCAAATTTTCAAAATTTTAATAATTTTCGTTTTTTATTTCAAAGACTATAAGAGATAGATGATAAATTTGAATTGCAAACATGTTCAGCATGATAAGATCTACCAACCCGGCAATATTGAAGAAAATCTGATTATCCATCTTGGAGTTATTGCCCTTTTGTCATCAAATTTTCAAAAGTTTAATACTTTTCATTTTTTATTTAAAAAATTATAAGAATTAGATGATAAGTTGAAGCTCCAAAAGTGTGCAGCATATCAAGGTCTATCTAACCTGCAGTTGTGAAATAAATCAAATTACCCATTTTGGAGTTATTGCCCTTTTTTTTTCATCAAATTTTCAAAATTCTAATACTTTTCGTCCTTTATTTCAAAAACTATAAGAGATAGATTTCAATTTTAAACTGCAAAAATGTTCAGCATGTCTAGATCTACTAAAAAGTTCAACATTTGAAGATGTCCGACAACTATGTGAAGATTTATTTGTCTTGAAATGCATTTTTTTTTGCTGAACTTTTACTGCTTTTGGTTACTCAAATAATCAAAAACGGTTAATAATATCAGAAATCTGACATGGGGTAAAAATGATCAGCACGACAAGATCCCTGACATTTTTAAGTAAATCCAACGACACATTTTGGAGTAATTGCCCTTTTTTCATCAAATTTTCAAAATTCTAATACTTTTCGTCCTTTATTTTAAAAACTATAAGAAATAGATGTCAAGTTTAAATGCAAAAATGTTCAGCATGTCAAGATCTACTAAAAAGTTCCACAGTTGAAAATGTCCGACAACTATGTGAATAGTTATTCCTCTTGAAATGCATTCATTTTGCTTGACTTTCATTGCTTTTGGTTACTCAAATAATCAAAAGGAAGCAACTCTATTACAAAACATGAAGTAGGAAAAGCTATATTTTGAGACTCATTGACATTTATGTTTTTTGTAGCAGTGTTGATAACACTCATTAAAGGTAGAACTCCTGCCCAAATTATTTCGGAGACGTGGTCGGCAATGGGGCTACATTTGTTATTTTTTATCAAGTTTTATTGACTGATGTTGTTATTATACCGACGTGTGCTACACAAGCTCCTGGGAGCCTCTAGTTTAAATAGTATTTTCTTGTCCGGGTCATAACATTTTTGTCTTTCGAGATAGGTCAATGATATTTGGTATGTGTATTCATGACTATAAGGCAGTATTTTGCGTACCATAATGACCTTCGTGGGACCTTGACCTTTGACCTCAAGGTCAAATAATTGTTTTTTTAAATAGTATTTTGTTGTCCGGGCCATAACATATTTGTCTTTAGAGATAGGTCAATGATATTTGGTATGTTTGTGTATGACTATTAGCCAGTGTGTTGTGTACTGTAATCATCTTCGTGAGGCCTTGATCTTTTACATCAAGGTCAAATAATTGTTTTTTAAATAGTATTTTCTTGTCTGGGCAATAACATTTTTGTCTTTCGAGATTGGTCAATGATATTTGGCATGTGGGTGCATGACCATAAGGCGATATGTCCGCTTACGTAATGACCTTCATGGGACCTTGACCTTTCACTTCAAAGTAAAATAAATGTTTTTTTTTAAATAGTATTGTGCAACTCATAATGTGTAACTTATTTTTTGAACAGATGGCCGCATTAAGGGGAGACATAAGTTTTAGGTATACATCAAAAACAGTTCTTCCTAGTTTTACTCCTGAAAAGGAAAATGTAGAGGTTGATGACGTTACAAAAAAATATGATTTGATGGCAGCTATTAACAGCTTGAATAGACTGATTTACTACAAGGAATGGAGAAAGTATCAAGCATGTCGTGTGGCATCTAGTTTTAATTATCTCATTGAACAGAAACCGAAAATGTTAATTTTATTAGAATTTGTGACAAAAATGTTTTTTTTTTATTTTGACAACAAAACTGAATTCTTGATGAACAGATCCCTACAAGTTGAATGTCAGACAAAATAAAAAAAACAAGCGTGTTGTGTTGCATTTTGTTTTAATCGTGTGATTGAACTCTATCAGGAAATGTTAATTTTTATAAACATTTGTGACGAAAATTGATTTTTTTATGAATTCATGAGAACTGAATTGTTTATAAATAAAGATGTCAGTAAAACAGATGAAACCTTTCTTGACGAATGTATATTTAGATGTAGAAAATAAAATATGAAATGTATCGTGTTGCATCTTTTTTTAATCGAGTGATTGAACTGAATCAGAAAATGTTAATTTTATCAAAAAATTTTGACGAAAATTTGTTTTTTTAATTTTGACAATAAAACTGAATTCTTGATGAAAAAGATCCCTTCAAGTTGAATGTCATCTTAAACAGAGAAAATAAACATATTTGTCTTTAGAGATAGGTCAATGATATTTGGTATGTTTGTGTATGACCATAAGGCAGTGTGTTGTGTACTGTAATCATCTTCGTGAGGCCTTGATCTTTGACATCAAGGTCAAATAATTGTTTTTTAAATAGTATTTTCTTGTCTGGGCAATAACATTTTTGTCTTTCGAGATAGGTCAATGATATTTGGCAAATAGGTGCATGACCATAAGGCGGTGTGTCCGCTTAACGTAATGGCCTTCATGGGACCTTGACCTTTCACCTCAAAGTAAAATAAATGTTTTTTAAATAGTATCATGCACCTCATAATGTGTAACTTATTGTTGTACAGATGGCCGCATTAAGGGGAGACATAAGTTTTAGATATATATCTAAAACAGTTCTTCCTAGTTTTACTCCTGAAACAGAAAATGTAGTGATTGATGACGTTACAAAAAATATGATTTGATGGCAGCCATTAACAGCTTGAATAGACTGATTTGTTACAAGGAATGGAGAAAGTATCAAGCGTGTCGTGTGGTATCTAGTTTTAATTATCTCATTGAACAGAAACAGAAAATGTTAATTGTATTATAATTTGTGACAAAATATATTTTTTTTAATGTTGACAATAAAACTGAATTATTGATGAACAGATCCCTTCAGTTGAATGTCATCTTAAACAGAGAAAATAAATTAGCAAGCGTGTTGTGTTGCATTTTGTTTTAATCGTGTGATTGAACTGAATCAGAAAATGCTAATTTTATAAAAATTTCTGACGAAAAATGATTTTTTTATGAATTCATGACAAATGTATTGTTTATAAATAAAGATGTCAGTAAAACAGATGAAATCTTTCTTGACGAATGTATATTTGAATGCAGAAAATAAAATATTAAGTGCATCGTGTTGCATCTTGTTTTAATCGTGTGATTGAACTGAATCAGAAAATGTTAATTTTATCAAAAAATTTTGACGAAAATTTGTTTTTTTAATTTTGACAATAAAACTGAATTCTTGATGAAAAAGATCCCTTCAAGTTGAATGTCATCTTAAACAGAGAAAATAAACATATTTGTCTTTAGAGATAGGTCAATGATATTTGGTATGTTTGTGTATGACCATAAGGCAGTGTGTTGTGTACTGTAATCATCTTCGTGAGGCCTTGATCTTTGACATCAAGGTCAAATAATTGTTTTTTAAATAGTATTTTCTTGTCTGGGCAATAACATTTTNAACCATTACAACTGAATTGTTTATAAAATACTCTTGCAATATAAAGTTGTGTTGTTTGTGAAGATTTAATGACAAAATGTCTGTTATTTACTAAGGAATTGTTTGTGTTTAAATATTGTTTTATATTTACTGTTTTAGGGTCAGACACCTCTTCACAGAGCAGCAGGGTGGGGCAGAACAAAGGAAGTAGACCTTCTGTTGAAGTCAGGAGCCTCACCGTCTGTAGTGGACAATCAGGTAATTAAACCCTCAGTAAAACTAAGACAATCAAACATTAAACTCTTCAAGTGACACATCATTGTCTCCCCTTCCGGGCCATAACATTTTTGTCTTTCGTGATAGGTCAATGATATTTGGTATGTGGGTGCATGACCATCAGGCTGTGTGTAGCGTGCCATAACGACCTTCCTCGGACCTTGACCGTTGACCTCAAAGTAAAATAATTGTTTTTTAAATAGTATTGTCCTGTCCGAGAAATAACATTTTTGTCTTTCGAGATAGGTCAATAATATTTGGTATGCGGGTGCATGACCATTAGGTAGTGTTTCGCGTCCCACAATGACCTTTGTGGGACCTTGACCTTTGACCTGAAGGTCTAATAATTGTTTTTTAAATAGTATTTTCTTGTCCAGTCCGTAATATTTTTGTCTTTCGAGATAGGTCAATGATATTTGGCGTGTGGGTGCATGACCGTACGGCGGTGTGTCGGGTAGGATAACGATCTTCGTCGGACCTCTACCTTTGACCTCAAGGTCAAATAATTGTTTTTTTAAATAGTATTTTCTTGTCCCGGTCGTAATATATTTGTCTTTCGAGATAGGTCAATGATACTTGGCAAATGGGTGCATGACCATAAGGCGGTGTGTCCGCTTAACGTAATGGCCTTCATGGGACCTTGACCTTTCACCTCAAAGTAAAAGAAATGTTTTTTAAATAGTATCATGCACCTCATAATGTGTAACTTATTGTTGTACAGAAGGCCGCATTAAGGGGAGACATTAGTTTTAGATATACATCTAAAACAGTTCTTCCTAGTTTTACTCCTGAAACAGAAAATGTAGTGATTGATGACGTTACAAGAAATATGATTTGATGGCAGCCATTTACAGCTTGAATAGACTGATTTGTTACAAGGAATGGAGAAAGTATCAAGCGTGTCGTGTGGTATCTAGTTTTAATTATCTCATTGAACAGAAACAGAAAATGTTAATTTTATTAGAATTTGTGACGAAATATTTTTTTTTTTAATTTTGGCAATAAAACTGAATTATTGATGAACAGATCCCTTCAAGTTGAATGTCATCTTAAACAGAGAAAATAAATTAGCAAGCGTGTTGTCTTGCATATTGTTTTAATCGTGTGATTGAACTGAATCAGGAAATGTTAATTTTATAAAAAATTGTGACGAAAATTGATTTTTTTATGAATTCATGACAAATGTATTGTTTATAAATAAAGATGTCAGTAAAACAGGTGAAATCTTTCTTGACGAATGTATATTTAAATGCAGAAAATAAAATATGAAATGTATCGTGTTGCATCTTGTTTTAATCGTGTGATTGAACTGAATCAGAAAATGTTAATTTTATCAAAAATTTTTGACGAATTTTTTTTTTTTTTTTAATTTGACAATAAAACTGAATTATTGATGAAAAAGATCCCTTCAAGTTGAATGTCATCTTACACAGAGAAAATAAATAGCAAGTGTGTCGTGTTGCATTTTCTTTTAATCGTGTGATTGAACTGAATTAGAAAATGCTAATTTTATCACAATTTCTGACGAAAAATGATTTTTTATGTAACCATTACAACTGAATTGTTTATAAAATACTCTTGCTATATAAAGTTGTGTTGTTTGTGAAGATTTAATGACAAAATGTCTGTTATTTTCTGAGGAATTGTTTGTGTTTAAATATTGTTTTATATTTACTGTTTTAGGGTCAGACACCTCTTCACAGAGCAGCAGGGTGGGGCAGAACAGAGGTAGTAGACCTTCTGTTGAAGTCAGGAGCCTCACCGTCTGTAGTTGACAATCAGGTAATTAAACCCTCAGTAAAACTAAGACAATCAAACATTAAACTCTTCAAGTGACACATCACTGTCTCCCCTTCCGGGCCATAACATTTTTGTCTTTCGTGATAGGTCAATGATATTTGGTATGTGGGTGCATGACCATCAGGCTGTGTGTAGCGTACCATAACGAACTTCCTCGGACCTTGACCGTTGACCTCAAGGTAAAATAATTGTTTTTTAAATAGTATCTTCCTGTCCGAGAAACAACATTTTTGTCTTTCGAGATAGGTCAATAATATTTGGCATGCGGGTGCATGACCTTTATGCAGTGTGTCGCGTCCCACAATGACCTTACTGGGACTTTGACCTTTGACCTGAAGGTCTAATAATTGTTTTTTTAAAGAGTATTTTCTTGTCCGGTCCGTAATATGTTTTTCTTTCGAGATAGGTCAATGATATTTGGCATGTGGGTGCATGACCATAAGGCGGTGTGTCCGCTTACCGTAATGAACTTCATGGGAACTTTACCTTTCACCTCAAAGTAAAATAAATGTTTTTTAAATAGTATCGTGCAACTCATAATGTGTAACTTATTGTTGTACAGATGGCCGCATTAAGGGGAGACATAAGTTTTAGGTATACATCTAAAACAGTTCTTCCTAGTTTTACATCTGAAACATAAAATGTAGAGCTTGATGACGTTACAAAAAATATGATTTGATGGCAGCCATTAACAGCTTGAATAGACTGATTTGTTACAAGGAATGGAGAAAGTATCAAGCGTGTCGTGTGGCATCTAGTTTTAATTATCTCATTGAACAGAAACAGAAAATGATAATTTATTAGAATTTGTGACGAAATTTTTTTTTTTAATTTTGACAATAAAACTGAATTCTTGATGAACAGATCCCTTCAAGTTGAATGTCATCTTAAACAGAGATAATAAATTAGCAAGCGTGTTGTGTTGCATTTTGTTTTAATCGTGTGATTGAACTGAATCAGGAAATGTTAATTTTATAAAAAATTGTGATGAAAATTGATTGTTTTATGAATCTATGACAACTGTATTGTTTATAAATAACGATGTCAGTAAAACAGATGAAACCTTTCTTGACGAATGTATATTTAAATGTAGAAAATAAAATATGACATGCCTCGTGTTGCATCTTGTTTTAATCGTGTGATTGAACTGAATCATAAAATGTTAATTTTATCAAATTTTTTGTCGATTTTTTTATTTTTTTTTATTTTGACAATAAAACTGAATTCTTGATGAACAGATCCCTTCAAGTTGAATGTCATCTTAAACAGAGAAAATAAATAGCAAGTGTGTCGTGTTGCATTTTATTTTAATCGTGTGATTGAACTGAATCAGAAAATGTTAATTTTATCAAAATTTCTGACGAAAAATGATTTTTTATGTAACCATGACAACTGAATTGTTTATTAAATACTCTTGTAATATAAAGTTGTGTTGTTTGTGAAGCTTTAATTACAAAATGTCTGTTATTTACTGAGGAATTGTTTGTGTTTAAATATTGTTTTATATTTAATGTCTTAGGGTCGGACACCTCTTCACAGGGCAGCAAAGTGTGGCAGGACAGAGGTAGTAGACCTTCTGTTGAAGTCAGGAGCCTCACCGTTTGTAGTGGACAATCAGGTAACTAAACTCTCAGTAAAACTAAGACAATCAAATATTAAACTCTTCAAGTGACACATCATTATCTCCCCTTCCGGGCCATAACATTTTTGTCTTTCGAGATAGGTCAATGATATTTGGAATGTGGGTGCATGACCATAAGGCGGTGTGTCCGCTTACCGTAATGACCTTCATGGGACCTTGACCTTTCACCTCAAAGTAAAACAAATGTTTTTTAAATAGTATCGTGCAACTCATAATGTGTTACTTATTGTTGTTCAGATGGCCGCATTAAGGGGAGACATAAGTTTTATGTATACATCAAAAACAGTTCTTCCTAGTTTTACTCCTGAAACAGAAAATGTAGAGATTGATGACGTTACAAAAAATATGATTTGATAGCAGCCATTAACAGCTTGAATAGACTAATTTGCTACAAGGAATGGAGAAAGTATCAAGCGTGTCGTGTGGCATCTAGTTTTAATTATCTCATTGAACAGAAACAGAAAATGTTAATTTTATTAAAATTTGTGACGAAAATTGATTTTTTTATGAATTCATGACAACTAAATTGTTTATAAATAAAGATGTCAGTAAAACAGATGAAACATTTCTTGAAGAATGTATATTTAAATGCAGAAAATAGCATATGAAATGTATCATGTTGCATCTTGTTTTAATCGTGTGATTGAACTGAATCAGAAAATGTTAATTTTTTCAAAATTTTTTACAAAAAATTTTGCTTTTTTAATTTTGACAATAAAACTGAATTCTTGATGAACATGCGGGTGCATGACTATAAGGCGGTGTGTCGCGTACCATAATGACCTTCGTGGGACCTTGACCTTTGACCTCAAGGTATAATAATTGTTTTTTAAATAGTATTTTCTTGTCAGTGCCATAATATTATTGTCTTTCGAGATAGGTCAATGATATTTGATATGAGGGCGCATGACCAAAAGGCGGTGTGTCGGGTGCGATATAGTATTTTCTTGTCCGGGCCATAACATTTTAGTCTTTTGAGATGCTCAATGATATTTGGTATGTGGTTGTATGACCATAAGGCGGTGTGTCGTGTACCGTAATCATCTTCGTGGGACCTTGACCTTTGACCTCACGGTAAAATAATTGTTTTCTTAATAGTATTTTCTTGTCCATCCATAACATTTTTGTCTTTTGAGATAGGTCAGTGATATTTGGTATGTGGGTGTATGACCAAAAGGCAGTGTGTCGCGCATATTAATGACCTTCGTGGGACTTTGAACTCTGACGTCAAGGTCAAATAACTATTTTTAGCTCACCTGACCCGAAGGGTCATGTGAGCTATTGTTACCACTGGGCGTCCGTCGTCTGTCGTCTGTCGTCCGTCGTCCGTCGTCTGTCGTCCGTCTGTCGTTAGCTTTTTGCATTTGAATCAACTCCTCTAAAACCACTGGGCCAATTTGAACTAACCTTTGGTGGAATGGTCCTTGGGTGGTCTCCTTTCAGAATTGTGTCACACAATCCCCCCTGCCAAACAAGATGGCTGCCGTTACTAAAAATAGAAAATTCGGCAAAAAATCACTTAAAAATTATGTTCTCTGACACTGCTGGGCCAATTGGAACCAAGCTATGGTGGGATGGTCTTCAGATGGTCCTCTTTGAGAATTGTGTCCGACGACCCCGGCCGCCAACCAAGATTGCCGCCGTTACTAAAAATAGAATATTTTGCAAGAAAATCACTTATAAATTTTCTTCTCTGAAGCTACTTGGCCAATTTGGGCCAAACTATGATGGAATGGTCATTAGGTGATCATCTTTCAGAATTATGTCCGACGACCCCGGCCGCCAACCAAGATTGCCGCCGTTACTAAAAATAGAAAATTCAGCAAACAATCACTTAAAACTTATCTCCTCTGAAACTTCTGGGCCAATTAGGCCCAAACAATGATGGAATGGTCTTTAGATGATCCCCTTTCAGAATTCTGTCCGACAACTTGGCAGCCAGCCAAGATGTCAGCCATTACAAAAAATAGATAATATGGCAAAAAATCACTTAAAAATTATCTCCTCTGAAACTGCTGGGTCAATTGGGCCCAAACTATGGTGGAATGGTATTTAGGTCTTTCCCTTTCAGAATTGTGTCCGACGATCCCGGCCGCCAACCAAGATGGCTGTCGTTACTAAAAATAGAAAATTCGGCCCAAAATCACTTAAAAATTAAAGAAGATGGCGGCCATTGCAAAAAATAGAAGATTCGCAGAAAATCACTTAAGGTGGTATCTTACACTTGAGGTAAAATTTGATCTGCTTGTTTAATTTTCTTATTTTTTGGGAGTGTTTTTGAATATATCCACTGTAATAAATATCAAAATTCTTACAAATTCCAACCAACAGACTCAGAGCTATCAATTCAATGGCCACATATCAGCTTTTCTCTCCGTGGTTTTGATCACTGAGATGCTTGAAATCTGCTTACAAACATCATAACGTTCAACTGATTTTAAAGAGTTATCTCCCTGTAGTGTTAGGTACCACCTTAAAAATTATCTCCTCTGAAACTGCTGGGTCAACTTTGAGCCAGGTGAGCGATTACAGGCTCCTAGGAGCCTCTAGTTGTGTATGCAGCATTTATTATTTTACTGATGTTGGTGATTTTTTCTTTCTGTTCAGTTTATACAATTCTCTTTATGTAGTATCCAATAGAGTGTGTATGGTTACTATTCTTTCTAAGAGATAATCAGATTTGATCCAATCCCCAAAAATTTCATATCTTGATAATGTTATTGTGTTCCCTTTAAGCTCCTTAAAAATGACTGGTTGTGTTTTATCAAACAGATTTGAACTAACACGTGTAGCTTTCATATTAAAATGATCAAAGAGAACCAAAGGGATAATTAAACACTCAAAAATAATAACATTTTTTATTTGAAATCAAATTTGTCAGCAGTTTTTTCAATGAATTCCTTTTCAGCAGATGTGTTGCAACTTTTTCCGTTTTCAACTAAGGCTGTCACGGTTATCCGTGTAACCGTCGGCGGTTAGATTTCAAATACTATCCGTTTAAAGAATTAGTAAACGTTTAACCGTAATTTATACGTGTATACGAGATCAAGGGTAAAATACGATCAAGTAAAAGCACAGTAACATCGGCAAAACAAAAAAAATCAATAACAATCTGAATGGAGATTAAACAACATTGAGACGGTCCCTTTTATTAACTCACCTGACCCGAAGGGTCAGGTAAGCTAATGCTATCACTGGGCGTCCGTCTTCGTCGTCCGTAGTCCGTCTGTCGTTAGCTTTTTGCATTTTAATCAACTCCTCTAAAACCACTCGGCCAATTTGAACCAAAATTTGGTGGAATGGTCCTTTGGTGGTCCCCTTTCAGAATTGTGTCCAACAATCTCCCCGTCTACCAAGATGGCCACCGCTACTAAGAATAGAAATTTTAGCAAAAAATCACTTAAAAATTATCTCATCTGAAACTGCTGGGCCAATTGGGCCCAAACTATGGTGGAATGGTTCTTAGGTGATCCCCTTTCAGAATTCTATCCGACGACCTCGGTCGCCATCCAAGATAGCTGCCGTTACTAAAAATAGAAAATTCGGCCAAACATCACTTACAAATTATCTTCTCTGAAACTGTTGGGCCAATTGGGTCCAAACTATGGTGGAATTGTCTTCATATGGTCATCTTTGAGAATTGTGCCCGATGACCCCTGCCGCCAACCAAGATAGCCACCGTTAATAAAAATATCAAATTTGGCAAAAAATCACTTAAAAATTATCTCCTCTGAAACTGCTCGGCCAATTTGGCCGAAACTATGGTGGAATGGTTTTCAAATGGTCCACTTTCAGAATTCTGTCCGATGACCCCGGCAGCCAACCAATATGGCCACCGTTACTAAAAATATCATATTTTGCAAAAGTTTACTTAAAAATTATCTCCTCTGAAACTACGGGGCCAATTGGGGCCAAACTATGGTGGAATGGACTTTTGGTGGCTATCTTTCAGAATTGTGTCCGACAAACCCAGCCGCCATCCAATATGGCCACCGTTACTAAAAATAGAAAATTCAGCAAAAAGTCACTTAAAAATTATCTCCTCTGAAATTGCTGGGCCAATTGGACCCAAACTATGGTGGAATGGTCTTTTGGTGATCCCCTTTCAGAATTCTGTCCGACAACCCGGTTGTCAGCCAAGATGTCCGCCATTACAAAAAATAGAAAATTTGGCAAGAAATCACTTAAAAATTATCTCTGAAACCGCTGGGTCAAATAGGCGCAAACTATGGTGAAATGGTCTTTAGATGGTCTACCTTCAGAATTATATCCGACATCCCCGCCCGCCAAAGAAGATGGCAGCCATTGCTAAAAATAGAAGTTTCGGCAAAATTCACGTAAAAATTCTCTCCTCTGAAACTGCTGGGGCAACTTTGAGCCAGATGAGCGATTACAGGCTCCTAGGAGCCTCTAGTTCATTACCCAATCAAATGTTTAACAAACATCAGGTCATCGGGTGAACAGTGTATCCCAATGCACAATTTGGAAAATAAATATGTACATTGGGCACTGACGTTTTACGAGAAGAGCTCAGAGTTTGAGAGTACTTTTTATTTCATATTCCTGACAAACCCATCACTGTAACTCGTAGATCTTATCACGTTTTACATGTCAATGGAAGTTAATTCAATAATGTCGGAGTTTACATCGGACACAGAATTGGTTCCATGTACACATGTATAAAGACAAGTGTAGCATAGCAACATTGTTCTTTTCATTTCATGGTTGTGATTTTAAGTCTTAAAGTTCGAGATCTTCCACAAACAAGCTAAAAACACAGACTTTTCAGTAAAACCGTTCTTTCACAATCACAATAGCTGCATGCTTCACATGAGACTTTTCAATTACCGTTTAAACGGGATCGGTTCGGTTAATGAAGGTCGGTTAAACGGATAGTGATTTTGCTAACCGTGACAGCCTTACTTGGCGTCCGTCGTCGTCCGTCGTTAGCTTTTCACATTTCAATCTTCTCCTCAGAAACCACTGAACCAAATGTAACCAAACCTGGCAGCAATGTGCATCAGGAGGTCCTATATAAAAGTTATGTTTTTTGTTTCGATCAGGAATTCAACATGGCGGCCAGGGCCAATAATGTGTTTTGATTGACTCAATTTTCAAAGATCTTCTTGTCAGAAACTACACAGCCAAAATTATGTTTTTGGTGCAGATCCAAAATCCAAGATGGCCGCCACAGCAGGATGAAATTTAACATTGGACCCTATTGTAACTACCTTCAAAGATCTTCTTCTCAGAAGCCACAATGTCAGTAAACGTGATCTCTTGCAGAAATGTTCCTTGGATGGTCCTCTACCAAATTTATGTTTTTGGTACTGATCTGAAGTCCAAAATGGTCGTCACTGCGGGACAAAGTTTAACATTTGACCGTATGGGAAATACTTTCAAAATCTGTTTTCTGTGGAAAGAAAGATAACTCCAATTTAATCTGTGGAAAGAGAGATAACTCTATTTAAATATTGACATAATTTTCTTTAGTATAATACATATAAAATGAATCTGTATAAAAAATGTGATCGTGATACCCAGCCTAAACCGTATATATTTATGATCAGGGTGACTAAGCAAATTAAATGCCTTATAGCTCAGGCCCCCGGGGGAGGGGGTCATACCCCACCTCCTACCTGAAGTGAATGTTTAATGGTTGAGATCCCTACCCCTAAGCCATATATATTTATGATCAGGGTGACTAGGCAAATTAAATGCCTTATAGCTCAGCCCAGGGGGGTCATATCCCACCCCCTACTTGAAGTGAACTGTTTAATGGTTGAGAACCCCACCCCTAAACCATATATATTTATGATCAGGGTGACTAGACAATTAAATGCCTTATAGCCCAGGCCAGGGGGTCATCCCCAACGCCATACCTGAAGTGAACTTTTTATTGGTTGAGATCCCCACCCCTAAGCCATATATATTTATGATCAGGGTGACTAGGCAAATTAAATGCCTTATAGCTCAGGTCCCGGGGGTCATTCCTCACCCCCTACCTGAGGTGAACTTGTTAGCTCATCTGATCCAAAGGGTCATGTGAGCTTTTGTCATCACTTTGCGTCCGTTGTCCTTATATATTTCAAATAAAACTAGTTTTTAGCTCACCTGACGTCGTTGTCGTCGTCCGCGTCTGTAAACTTTTCATACTTTCATCTTCCTCTTTGAAACTACTAAACAGATTTGGACGAAACTTGGCAGGAATGTTCATTGGGAGTTCCTCTACCAAATTTGTTATTTTGGTTTAAATCGGAAATCCAACAAGGCCGCCAGGGCCAATAATGTGTTCTGATTGGTTGAAACTTTGAAAATCTTCTTGTCAGAAACTACTCAGCCGATGGAATTGTAACATAATAGAAATGATGACTGGATGGTCCTCTACTAAATTTGCTATTTTTGTGCCGATCGCATATCCAAGATGGCCGCCATGACTTGATTTTTTAGTTTTAAGATAGGACCCTAAGGGAAAAATGCTTAAAAATGTTTTCCTCTGAAACCAGTAAGTCAGTTTAAAGCAAACATGGCATGAATGGTCCTTAGGTGGTCAACTTTCAAAATAATGTCATATGACCCCGATATCCATCCAAGATGGCCGCCGTTAGTGAACATAGTTTTAACATAGGACCCAATGGGAAAAATGTTTAAATTTTGTTCCCTCTTTACATCCAGTGACCCAGACCTCCATCCAAGATGACCGCCATCAGCGGACATAGTTTTAACATAGGACCGTATGGGAAAAAGTATTTTAAAAACTTCTCCTCTGACACCAGTACACCAATATAGCAAACATGTCATCTATGGTCCTTAGGTGGTCAACTTCCAAAATTGTGTTCAGTGACCCCAATCTCAGTCCAAAATGGCCACCGTCAGCGGACATAGTTTTAACATAGGACCCAATGGGAACATTGTTTAAAAGTCTTCTCCTCTGAAACCAGTCAGCCAATTTAAAGCAAACATGGCATGGATGTTCCATGGGTAGTATATACTTTAAAAATTGTGTCCGGTGACCACAACCTTCATCCAAGATGGCTGCCATGAGCAGATATAGTTTCAACATAGAACCCTATGGGATTTGAATAGTAACTTAGATGTATTCGGCATGCAGACATTCCTTAGAAGACTTATTTATTTCAGGGGAGCGATACAGGCTCCCATGAGCCTCTAGTTAATGGTTGAGATCCACTCCACCAAATCATATATATTTATGATCGGGGTGAATAGATAAATTAAATGCCCCAAGAGTTGAGTTCCGAGGTTACCGCCATCCCCTACCGGAAGTTTTTTTCATAGCCGAGTATAAATCAAGACCAAATGATTTTGATTTGCAACTCGTTTTAGTTAGTAATGTCCGAAGGGACAAGTTAAAAAAATGTTAATGTAGAGGCCTGTGGGAAGCACCTATAGGCTATGGAATGTTCTGTATTAAGTTTCTTCAGAGCAGAATGGAAGGTGAGCGACACAGGCTCGGCTCAGTGCTGAGACTCTAGTTTCATCTACATTCAAATGTTAATACTTTTCGTCCTTTATTTCAAAAACTATAAGAGATAGATATTAAGATTTAATGCAAATATGTTCAGCATGTCAAGATCTACATACCCTGCAATTTTGAAGTAAATCTGATTACCCATCTTGGAGTTATTGTCCTTTTTTCATCAATTTTTTTTAATTTTAATACTTTTCATCTGATATTTCAAAAACTATAAGAGATAGATGTTAATTTTAAACTGCAACCATGTTCAGTATGTCAAGACCTGTCGACCACGATAGCCCCCACAGCCGAACTTAGCCTAACATAGGACCATATGGGAAATTCACATACAAATCTTCTTGTCTGGAACCAGTTGCTCAATTGGAACCAAAATTTGATAAAATATTCATTGGATGGTCCTCTTCCAAATTTGTGTCTGGTGGTTCCGCCCTCTGACCAAGATGGCTGCACAGCTGATCTTGGTTTAACATAGACCCAAGATGGCCATCACAGTGCAGTTGCGTTGTTATTGAAAGGAGCTTTGATTCAGGTGAGCGATTACAGGCTCC
>MJUT01034512.1:225045-235704 GCA_002080005.1 Gigantidas platifrons
TTGTGAACCATATTTAGTCAGTCCTCACAATGAGTACCGGTCCTCCGACAAGTAAAACTTTGTTCGGACCAGCACATTTTTCAGTTTTATTCAGATATACTTATCAAAATAAATTCAAGAATTTGATTCGAACCAGTAAATTAAAATTGTCATTTCAAGAACCGCATTTTGCATTTTGTGCCGATTTAATTTCAAAGTAAGTTACACGTATAGTGTATCTGCATCGCTCTATTATTAACTCTGTGTTACATGAAGATCAGTGTATCTACATCCTTCTATTCTTCACTCTGTTACATGTAGATCAGGGGATATACACCGTTCTATTGTTTACTCTGTGCTACATGTGGATCAGTGTATCTACATCCTTCTATTCTTCACTCTGTTACCTGTAGATCAGTGTATCTACGGCATTATATACTTTACTGTGTGTTACATGTAGATCAGTGTTTCTCACCCCTTGGATAAAGTAGTCCGTTAATTTAGGGGAAAAGGATTTTTCTATCTTACCGCGGCTCTAGGGTAAGACAAGCTACACGCCGTTTTTCCCGCAAAATTGTTTTCCACTGTTGAATTAAATTGTCGATTTATAGTGTTTTGGCAATATTTTAAATGTATTTCAAAATAAAATACAATGTATTTTATAAATATATTATAAATGCTACTACAACAGCGATAAATGTCGGTAAGCAAATTGTTTTTGACGTTGGTCAAAGGGAGGTCATATTTTTTATTTACCTTAGCTACGTAACAAGGGAGAGCACTCTATATTTTCTCAACGTAAACAAATATTTACACGATAGAAAGAGGTCAGAAAAAAGAGGCAAGCATTGTAAAAGGTGCAAGAATTTGTTATTGTAGAATCTATCACAAGTTTGTTAACTTTATTATTTTCAACCTCTTTCAAGTTGTAAAATGATAATCTTGTTTTATTTTATTACGTGGCATTTTGGTCCTGTGATACGGTTCGCAAATTAATGCGCCAAACTGCACAAAAAGTAAACAAACATTGACAGGGTAGAAATAGGTGAGAAAAAGAGTCAAACACCGTAATAGGTGCAAGATAGTAAAATCTGCGACACCCTCGGGTAAGATTTAAATCGTATCGGACTCGGACAAGCCGAGGGTGTCCCAGATTTTACTATCTTGCACCTCTCCTGGTGTTAGACCCTATATATCTACTGTGTTCTATTCTTCACTGTGTTACATGTAGATCAGTGTATCTACACCATTATGTTCTTCACTTTGTGTTACTTGTAGATCAGTGTATCTACACCATTCTATACTTCACTCTGTGTTTCATGTAGATCAGTGTATATACACCATTCTATTCTTAACTCTGTGTTACATGTAGATCAGTGTATCTACACCATTCTATTCTTCACTCTGTGTTACATGTAGATCAATGTATCTACACCATTCCATACTTCACTCTATGTTACATGTAGAGGAGTGTATCTACTCCGTTTTATGCCTCACTGTGTGTTACATGTAGAGGAGTGTATCTACTCCAATCTTTGATTCACTCTGTTACATTTAGATCAGTGTATCTACATCTTTCTATGCTACACTATGTATTACCAGTAGATCAGTGTATCTACAGCATTCTATGCTTTACTGTGTTACATGTAGATAAGTGTATCCACACTGTTCTATCTTTCACTCTGTGTTGCATGTAGATGAGTGTATCTACACCTTTCTATCCTTCACTCTGTGTTACATTTAGATCAGTGTAGCTACACCACTCTATTCTTTACTCTGTGTTACATATAGATCAATGTATCTACACCATTCTATACTTCACTCTATGTTACATGTAGAGGAGTGTATCTACTCCGTTTTATGCCTCACTGTGTGTTACATGTAGATCAGAGTATCTACACCATTATATTCTTCACTCTGTCTTACATGTAGATCAGTGTATCTACACCATTCTATTCTTCACTCTGTCTTGCATGTAGATCAGTGTATCTACATCGTTCTATTCTTCACTCTGATAAATGTAGATCAGTGTATCTACACCATTCTATTCTCCATTATGTCTTACATGCATATCAGTGTATCTACACTGTTCTATTCTTCACTCTGTGTTGCATGTAGATCAGTGTATCTACAACTTGCTATGCTTCACTCTGTAGTCTGTATTACATGATCAGTGTATCTACACCATTCTATTCTTCACTCTGTGTTACATGTAGACCAGTGTATCTACACCATTCTATTCTTTACTCTGTGTTACATGTAGATCAGTGTATCTACACTTCTATTATTCACTCTGATTTACATGAAGATCAGTGTATCAACACCATTCTATGTTCGGTAATTTTGTTATTACCCTTATTCACCCTGTGTTACATGTAGATCTGTGTATCTACCTGTTCTATACTTCACTCTGTTACATGTAGATCTTTGTATCTACACTGTTCGATACAACACGTTGTGTGGTTCGTGTTGTGGTTGTTATATTGTCAACCATTACTGTTTAAGGTTTGACAGAGGAATGGTTCATGTGGTGGTTGTTATAATGTATACCATTACTGTTTAAGGTTTGCCAGACAGGTGGTTCATGTTGTGGTTGTTACATTGTATACCATTACTGTTTAAGGTTTAACAGAGGAATGGTTTATATATATTGGAGTAGTGGTTATATTGTATACCATTACTGTTGAAGGTTTTACAGAGGAGGGGTTCAAGTTGTGGTTATTATATTGTATACCATTACTGTTTAAGGTTTGACAGAGGAGTGGTTCATGTTGTTGTTATATTGTGTACCATTGTTATTTTAGGTTTGACAGAGGAGTGGTTCATATTGTTGTTGTTGTTATATTGTATACCATTACTGTTTAAGGTTTGACAGAGGAGTGGTTCATGTTGTTGTTATATTGTCTACCATTACTGCTTAAGGTTTGACAGAGGAGTGGTTCATGTAGTTGTTATATTGTATACCATTACTGTTTAAGGTTGAGAGAGGAGTGGTTCATTTTGTTGTTATATTGTATGTCATTACTGTGTAAGGATTGACAGAGGAGTGGTTCATGGTGTGGTTGTTATATTGTCTACCATTACTGTTTAAGATTTGACAGAGGAGTGGTTCATGTTGTTGTTCTGATATTCTATACCATTATTGTTTAAGGTTTGACAGAGGAGTGGTTCATGTTGTTGTTATATTGTATACCATTACTGTTTAAGGTTTTACAGAGTTATACCTTCCCAGAAGTTATATCTTACCATATGCTCTATTTACCACATGTTCTATCTTACCATAAGTTCTATCTGACCATCAGTTATATCTTATCATAAGCTTTGTCTATCGTACCCTGCTACCTTGATTTATATCTTACCATAAGTTTTATCTTACCGTAAGTTCTATCTCACCATAAGTTCTATCTTACCATGAGTTTTATTTTACCATAAGTTTTATCTTGCCACAAGTTTTATCCTACCATAAATACTATCTTCTATCTGACCAACAGTTGTGTCTTATCATAAGCTTTATCTATCTTACCCTGATTTCTATCATACCATAAGTTTTATCTTGCCATAAGTTCTATCTCATCATAGGTTCTCTCCTACAATAAGCTTTATCTAACAATACATTTTATCTTACCACCAGTTCTATCTTATCATAAGTTCTATCTGACCATAATATCTATCTTACCATGCATTCTATCTTAACACAAGTTCTATCTTACCATAATGTTTATCTCACTATAAGTTTGATCTTATAATAGTTTCTATCTAACAATAAGTTCTATCTTACCATAAGTTATATCTGACTATAAGTTGTATCTTACCAGAAGCTCTATAGTACCATAAGTTATATCTTACCATAAGCTTCGTCTTACAATAAGTTATATCTTACCATCAAGTACTATCTTAGAATCAGTTATATCTTACCATAAGTCCCATCTAACCATAAGATCTATCTTACCAAAAGTTTTATCTTACCATAAGCTCTATTTACCACAAGTTCTATCTTACTATAATCTCTATCTGACCATCAGTTATATCTTATCATAAGCTTTATCTATTTTACCCTGATACCCTGATTTCTATCTTACCATAAGTCTAGTTCTATCTTACAATATGCTTTATCTTATAATACGTTTTATTTTACGATCAGTTCTATCTTATCATAAGTTCTATCTTACCATAATGTCTATCTTACCATGAGTTCTATCTTAACACAAGTTCTATCTTACCATAAGTTCTATCTTACCATAATGTCTATCTCACTATAAGTTTTATTTTATAATAGTTTCTATCTAACAATAAGTTCTATCTTACCATAAGTTATATCTTACTACAAGTCCTGTCTTACCATAAGTTATATCTGACTATAAGTTGTATCTGACCAGAAGCTCTATATTACCATAAGTTCTATCTTACGATCAGTTCTATCATACCATAAGCTTTGTCTTACAATAAGTTCTATTTTGCCACGAGCTCTATCTAGTTATTAGTTCTATCTTGGCATACGTTCTATTTTGCCACAAGCTGTATCTAGTTATAAGTTCTATCTTACCACAAGTTTCATCTTCCCATAAATCTATCTGACCATCATTTATATCTTATCATAAGCTTTATCTATCTTAACCTGATACCCTGATTTCTATCTTACCATAAGTTTTATCTTACCATCAGTTCTATCTCACCATAAGTTCTATCTTACCATGAGTTTTATTTTACCATAAGTTCTATCTTGCTATAAGTTGTATCCTACCATAAATACTACCATCCCATAAGTTCTATCTGACCAACAGTTGTGTCTTATCATAAGCTTTATCTATCTTAACCTGATTTCTATCATACCATACGCTTTATCTTACCATAAGTTCAATTTCACCATAAGTTCTATCTTACAATAAGCTTTATCTTACAATACGTTTTATCTTACGATCAGTTCTATCTTACCATAAGCTTTGTCTTACAATAAGTTCTATCTAGCAATCATGAGATTTATCTTACCATAAGTAATATCGTACCATAAGCTCTATCTTACCATAAGTTATATTTTGCCACGAGCTCTATCTAGTTATAAGTTCTATCTTGGCATCAGTTCTATATTGCCACAAGCTGTATCTAGTTATCAGTTCTATCTTACCACAAGTTTCATCTTCCCATAAGTTCTATCTTACCATAAGTTTTATCTTACCATAAGTTGTATTTACCACAAGTTCTATCTTACCATAAAATCTATCTTACCATGAGTTCTATCTTACGATAGATTCTCTCCAGCTAGAAGTTATATCTTACCAAAGATTTTATTTACCATAGGTTTTATCTTACTATAAGTTATATCTTCCCATAAGTTATATCTTCCCATAAGTTATATCTTACCATAAACTCTATTTACCACAACTTCTATCTTACCATACGTTCTATCTGACAATCAGTTATATCTTATCATAAGTTTTATCTTACCATAATGTCTATCTTACCATGAGTTCTATCTTAGCACAAGTTACATCTTACCATAAGTTCTATCTTGCCATAATGTCTATCTCACTATAAGTTTTATCTTACAATAGTTTCTATCTACCTATAAGTTCTATCTTACCATAAGTTATATCTTACCACAATTTCTGTCTTACCATACGTTATATCTGACTGTAAGTTGTATCTTACCAGAAACTCTATATTACCGTAAGTTCTATCTTAGGATCAGTTCTATCTTACCATAAACTTTGTCTTACAATAAGTTATATCTTACCATCAATTCTATCTTACCATCAGTTATGTCTTAACATAAGTTCCATCTAACCGTAAGATCTATCTTACCATAAGTTATATCTTACCATAAGTTTTATCTTACAATCAGTTTTATCTTACCACCAGTTCTATCTTACCATAAGTTCTATCTAGCAATCAATTCTAACCTACAATGACTTTTATCTTACTATAAGTTCTATCTTACCATAAGTTCTATTTTGCCACGAGCTCTATCAAGGTATACGTTCTATCTTGGCATAAGTTCTATTTTGCCACAAGCTATATCTAGTCATAAGTTCTATATTACCACAAGTTTCATCTTTCCATAAGTTCTATCTTACCATAAGTGTTATCTTACCATAAGTTCTATTTACCACAAGTTCTATCTTACCATAAGTTCTATCTTACCTTAAGTTATATCTTGCCATACGTTCTATCCTACCATAAATACTATCTTCCCATCATTTTGATCTTACCATAAGCTCTATCTGACCATGAGTTCTGTCTTATCATCAGCTTTATCTATCTTACCATGATTTCTATCTTACCATAAGTTCTATCTTAACATAAGTTATATTTCAACATAAGTTCTATCTTACAGTAAGTTTTATCTTACAATAAGTTATATCTTACCATAAATTTTATCTTACCATAAGTTGTATCTTACAATAAGTTTTATCTTACTAAAAATCAAAAGTTCTATCTCACTATTAGTTCTATCTTACCACAAGTTCTGTCTTACTATAAGTTGTATTTTACCATAAATTATATATTACCATAAATTATATATTACCATAAGTTATATCTTACGCTCAGGTCTATCTTACCATAAGTTCTATCTTACAATGAATTATATCTTACCTCCAGTTCTATTCTACCATCAGTTCTATCGTACCATAAGTTATATCTAGCTATCAGTTCTACCTTACCATGAGTTATATCTTACCATGAATTATATCAACCTATCAACATAGGTTCTATATTACCATAAGTTCTATTTTACCACAAGTTCTATCTTACCATGAGTCCTATCTTACCACAAGTTCCAACTTACCACAAGTTTTATCTTACCATGAGTTCCATCTTAACATGAGTTATATCTACCAGATTACGCAAGTTCTATCTGACCATGAGTCTTATCTTACCACAAGTTCTATCTTACCACAAGTTTTATCTTTCCACAAGTTCTATCTGACCATGATTCCTATCTTACCATATTTACAATCCTTATCACCAATACACTGTTTATGGTGACGTTTACATTTGACATCTTTTATGTACGGTGGGCACTGCGGTCGTGGGTCCTACGAAAAAATTAATAGTGAATATGTTATGGAAAATAAACCTTAACAGATAAAATACTGAAATTTTACAAAAACTGTTAGTATTCCTAATAAAATTATCTACACCGCATGTTTGATTATTTCTNAGGAATGCATATTTTTAAACTTGAATAATAGTGTGGCAAAAAAATTGTCCGGTTTGATTTTGTTTATGGTGTTTAACGTCACTGGCAACAATATTTAAGTTCTGTCGTGATCAGTTTTATTGGTGGAGGAAACCGGAGTACCCAGATCCTGCCGCAAGTCACTGAAAAACTTTATCACATAGTGTTGCATCGCTTACTCATCGGCATGAGCGGGATTGGAACTCACATAGCTAGTTGTGATAGACACTGATTGCAGACGTAGTTGTAAATCCAATTACAGAAAGATCGCGACCACGACTAATATAAATTGCTAGTAGTTATAAGAGAATATTTCAATCCGGAAACACAACACATCATTTCCAGTAACTATTTTCGTTTACTTTAAAGTTATTTTTAGCACCATGTGCAAGATATATTTCTTTGTGTTATTATTTTTGCGTGCAATAAAATTATCAAGCAAATTATGTTGTTTACACCACATTTAGAAAAAACATTGGTTTTTGGTTTTAAAGCTAAAGTTTACTCCTCGCAATGAAAATAAGCCGTGAGCAATTTTTGAAAATCCAAGAAACACCCGTTACTGCGGTGTATGAGTACAATCTATGATAATATATAGTATGAAAATGTAACTTACCTTGATTTTGTGTGTCAATTAACTGTCCAATTAATTAAAATTAGGTAGCAGGTGAGAATCGTGGCGTGTTCCGGAGAAGTGTTAGGTCACGTGAATGTTTAAATGTGGAGGTTTGTATACATTACGGATTTGTGCCTTGGAAAATATATATCATATTAATATTATTAAGAACCAATTATAGATATTTAGATATCATGACACTAGAACATGCGTTATTTGCTGAATTAGAATCTATTTCAGGTCGGTTGTGACAAATACACACACGAGATATTTCATGAGACAAGTACAGTTTCGTTTCGTAAACCAAATTCCCAAATATAGGATTCACTTGTTTTTCACTCGGATTCTCTCGGAGGATGACACGAGAGGGGGGCCTGGCAAAATCACAATAAAAACATGGAAATCGGACTTGACATATAAAAGTAAGTGAATTTTTATTCTTTTTTAACATATATATTCCAGCGTGTGCAGTTTGAGCTATGATGAAATGTTATTATAATAGTGTAAAATGGTCCAAAAGTTCCCATCGAAATTTGATGGGAACTTGCTAAAGGAAAAATGGCTTCCTACATAAGACTCCGAGGCGCGGACATCAGAAATAAAAAAATAAATACAAAACAGTAAATAGTAAATAACAAAAAATAATAAAAAGGACAAATAAAATTGAAACATGTAAAGTAAACATCGCGCCTATCGGAGTCTTATATTGTAGGACTAGGGTTGTTTGTAAACCCCAGCTTTATACTTATTTAAATATTTAAAATGGGTGGGAATCGAACTCACACTTTCAGCGGTACTAGATGCTGATTGCATAGGAGCAAATATAAAACCAAATGCAATATGGTCATGGCTACAGCTGCCCCCACAATTGACGATATGGCAGCGGCGGTGGAATGGTTAGTGTGCTCGCATCGAGTGCGGTAGATCGTCGGTTCGAACTCGGATTGGCTCGAAAACAGGATAATGTGTCTGAGTGGGAAGTGTCTATCCGCCAGTATATAGATGAAAAACTGATGAGTTGGCGTTAAGCAACAACCACTCATTCAATCACACACTCACAATTGGTGGCGTTATTCTAAAAGGATAAACTCATATTTCCTGAATATTTGATAATAAGTGATTAACGATGTTTTTTTAAAACGAGAGGACTTTTCTCAGTCATCTCTCATCGAAGTCCTCGAGTTTTAAAAAACATCTTTAATTATTTTATCGCTATTTTGTATTCATAATTAAATAATTTTTGTTGAGATACTGAATTTTTTTTTAAACACAATTACTATTTTATATCGTTAATCACTTATTATTGATAACATAATGGATCTGCAACACAATACAAATATAAACAAACGATCAAAATAACCCGTACAGATTCTCTTCCACTCATAGTTTTTCCAACTCCTCTTTATATGTGAGGGGCCGTCGTGGTCGTGCGTTCCAACACCGTTGATAGTGAGGTGTACTCGATAAAACATTACGTGATAAAGTTTGTTAGTGAATAGCGACTGGACGATGGTTCTCTCTAGGTATTCCGCTTTCCTTCACCAATAAAACTACGATACATACTGAAATATTGTTGAAAGTGACGTTAAACACCATGACCGTAAATCCCCCACCCCCACACCCACTGTCCCTGATGGTCAACAGTTTCGACAATATCAACAAAACGGACAACGACCTATATCCTCAAATCATTGAACATGAAAAAGACCATGAGTTTTGCTGATGGAATCAGTGGTCGATTTCACAAAAAGTCGTAAGTCTAAGATCAGTCCTAAGTGTGAATTTCAATCAATCAAAAACTTGGAACTCACACTTACGATAACACTTACGATTAATCTTAGACTTACGACTTCTTGTGAAATCGACCCCAGGTCATTACTTGAAACAGCCACAGAAATATGGGGCGATTAAATCATATGATAGATCCCAACCAACCATTTGATAACTGGATCTTCAAAACATTACAAATATATAAACAGGCGATGAAAAAGACACTGAACAGATTCCCTTCCTCTAATAATGTTTGAATTCACATCTTTATACACAAGTTCCGTCGTGTTCGTGATCGTGTGGTAGTTGGATTTACAACTACCTGTGTAATCAGTGTATATTACCATTAAAGCTGTGATTTTTAACCTCGTTCATGGCGAGATGTACTCGATACAACATTATATGATAAAGATTGTTAGTGAATATTGCTCGACAGTTCTGTGGTTTTCTCCGGTTATTCTGATTTCCTCCACCAATAAAACTACAATATATATATTGAAAGTGGTGTTAAACACCAAAATTAAACCAAACAATCTTTATATGCACAATATACAGTACGTACCTTCAGGACACTCAGAATCTGTCTTACAGTGTGAGTTCACGTCATAGCAGTTTTTGGTAAAATCTTTAATGGCTGGACATACCCCGGGTCTAGGTGTTTCAACCTGTATAATATATGTAAGGGGTGGTTAATGATGCTTAGCGTCACGTTCAACAATATTTCAGCTATTTCGTGGCGGTAATGTAAGGGATGATCATACATCAATATTCCTCTGAATACTGGAATTAAGCCAACCCAACACTGTAAGACGTATGCCCTAGTACTGCGGGTCTAGGTGTTTCAACCTTATAATATATTTAAGGCATGGTTAATGATGAATTAAGCCAACCCAACACTGTAAGACGTATGCCCTAGTACTGCGGGTCTAGGTGTTTCAACCTTATAATATATTTAAGGCATGGTTAATGATGAATTAAGCCAACCCAACACTGTAAGACGTATGCCCTAGTACTGCCGGTCTAGGTGTTTCAACCTTATAATATATTTAAGGCATGGTTAATGATGAATTAAGCCAACCCAACACTGTAAGACGTATGCCCTAGTACTGCGGGTCTA
>MJUT01034513.1:0-15417 GCA_002080005.1 Gigantidas platifrons
TAACTAATTAAAAGTAGATGATTGTTGTATCTGTTTATATTGTTTCTCTAACGATACACTAGTGTATTATCAATGAAAAAAAAAGATGCATTACACATTTAATTTTAATCAGGTTGCTAAATAATGTAATTATATCTAAAACTAAAGTACCCCTCCCTCAGGCATACATTGATGTGGGTGACCTTAGATAATTTTGTCTATCCTGTTTAGGCTCTGATTTTCTTGCTCTAAACGACATTTCAATTGCTAGGCTTTCCAATTTATTCAGTTATACCTCACCATTATATGAGTGAACAGTTTATAAAACGTCAATCAAAATGTTTGTTTGGTTGGTTGGTTTATGGTGTTTAACGTCACTATTTCAGTTATATATCGTGGCGGTCAGTTTTATTGGTGGAGGAAACCGGAGAAAACCACCGCCTGTCGCATGCCACTGACAAACTGTATCACATAATATTGTATCGAGTAGACCTCGCCTGAACAGGGTTCGAACTCACAACATTAGTGCATATTTAGTTATAAATTAAACCACCATACGATCGCGACCACGGAGACCCCTTGGCTCCATAAGGACAATACACTTGAGTTCACATATCTCTTTTATAATATCAAGTAATATTTAGGAGTACCCAAAGAAAAGCACTAAATAAACATCAGTGGTGATAGCCACTGATTGCATAGGTAGTTGTAAATCCAACTATCATACGATCACTGCCACGACGGCCCCTGTGGCTTCTGAGAAGATAATTATTTTGTGTCATCTAATTAGAAGATATTATGACATATAAATATCATTTTGGAATAAATGAAGACTATTCGAGCAAAGAAATAAATATGTCCCGTGGCGGTCATATTAAATGACGATTGGAGGCCATGCAAGTAATCTTTTTGGGGACCAAGAATAAATTATGATATCTCCGGTACAGAGTTCGTTCATCTTGTCCTTTGATTTCTGACGATAGAAGTTTTATTTATCACACAGTCACAATCAGCAAGTATAATATATATGCTGGAAGCCATATTGCATGTCGCATCAGAACAAAAATAGCATCCAATCAAAGGATAATTGATTTGCAGCAGACATTTCAGACTAGAAGATTAAAATGGTTTTGCTATAGGATTTCTTTAACACAAGTTGGTTGTTATTTCAAAGAGATACAATATCCATTTAGAACTTTGGACCCCTAATGCACACATTTTCATTAATACAAGTCCGATTCTCCCATAAAAACAGATCATAACTACTTAGTCTTTTATTTAGAATTTTGAACACCATGGATCCTGCGGTCCCATATTAACTGACATTTTCATTTATACCAGTTTTACTGACTTTCCTAGCGGCATTTCCAAGTTTTGCTTCATTTTAAGCTTTGGACCCCAAAGATCAGACCCTGTACATACTCTATCATTTTCGTTTGCACATGTCTGATTTTCATAGAATTTAAGATCAAGAATTAGATCCAAATACACGACATTATCATTTATACACTGGTGACACCAGTTGTATACACACATGACATGACAAATAATTCTTTTGATGTGGTAATGGATTACTAGTATGTAAAATATTCACAGTCTAGGAACCTGTACGCCTGAAATCTCTTATTGACGTGCTCTTTTGTAAACTGCATTACGGTTTCGGTGGAAATCGACTGCCCACGCTTTCAAGGCAGGCACATTTTTCAGAATTTATTATCGACAGATACAATGTATCTGTGTAAAAAAGTTACAGAAAGTACATGATTCATTACTCTAACGGACGCTAAAGTTTCTTTGGATAAAATAACGCAACAAATTCAGAATGGAGTATCAAACGTTTGTTTTTACTACCAGAAAAGGTAAAAATTCAATTTTGTTATGCCTAAATGGCTTCCAATTTAGACTGTATTTGCATGGATAGTTTTGGATGTGAGAAGCATTCTTTTTACAAATAGGCGATAAAGAAAACATTTTACCTACTAAAAAATTGGATTGAAAAAAATGAATATGCTGTCGGCTGTTTGCTGTAGCTGTGTATGGCTGTTTGACGTCGCGTTTGAAAATTGTCTGTACCCTGATTGACGTGCTAAATTTGTATTTTAAAATGTCTATTTATTCAGCAATGTTGAGGTATTCATATCTGTAATTTTGCATAAACTGTGTTCATATCTATTGACATTACCAACACAAGTATCGGGAATATTATTCAAGGATAAAGGGTCAAACAGGACAATTTTATTTGATCCTTGTTCAAAAGAATCTGTTAAAATGGTAAATATGACACTATACGGCTAATACATTAAAAAAAGCAAAGATGCAGTCCTTGCATCAATCAATCATACGCATTCTGTCAAGTTTTTGGAATACAGGTTATTAGAATTTAATGAAAACATAGAAAAACTTACCTACCGTGAAAGTGTAAGATATCGAATTCCACCGAAACCGTAATGCAGTTTACAGAAGAGCACGTCAATAAGAGATTTCAGGCGTACATGTTCCTAGACTGTGATATTGTTCGATTTTAACTGAATATTGTGCCAGGAAATTTCATCATCTCATTACAAATTAATTTGTTCTCGCCATGATATAGCTGAAAAATTGCTGAGTTGGCATTAAACAAAAACCACTCACTCACTCACTCACTCACTCGATTTTAACTGCGACATTAAATATTGTACATGAATCCTGGGAGTTATCACATACCCGACTATTATTCCCAGAAACTGAAAGTATAGAAAAATTAACCAAGTGAAATTTCCTGGCACAATATTCATAAAGCAATGGATTACCGTCGATTAAGCTTTTAGTACAGTATATTGTTCATTTGTTCAATATTACATACATAAATTGTACACAGAAATCCAATACCTCTTATTTTAGTACTTCGTCTCTCAACAAAATAGTTATTTGACAGAGTTGTCGTTCCTGTTGACATGACTAATTGAACTTGTTATTTAGGCTATTGTATAGTAAATGTTTTTTAAATAAATATGCATGTATATATAAAGAATATACAATTTCATATTACATTTTGTACTTTAAGTAATTACACCCCAGGTCTATTGTTAAACCATACGCTTTCTATCTCTGAAACTGCCTTTTTGTGAATTACTGCATTGTTATAAGACCAATAGCATGTGTTCACAGGGTGTGACGACAGGGGTCTCTGGAAACCCTTGTCTTCACACCCTGTGAGCACGGCCTATTGTGCCTACAACAATGAAGTAATTAATTACCACTCATCTGAAAATAACACGAAAACTGGATATTGAAAAACTGAAAAAGAAAACATAAAGATCTTGTTAATGAAGTATAGTCTGAAAAAATTCAAGCAATCGTTAAAAAGGGGGTCCCCCTTTTTTCGTAGAATTTATTAAAATTATGTGAAAATTGTCGAAAATGAGACTGTTATTACCTTTTATTATTCTGAAACTTGTTTTTATTGTCTGCATCCAAGCTTTTAAAAAACAAAACAAAACAAAACAAAAAACATTAACCTGTTAAATGCGCACTTAAAAACTGAACAGTTTATTGGTAGAAAAATACTTTGTCATATTCAACATGTATTCTTACTTTATTTTGCAGTTCTGAGTAATATTTGTGACAATATGGTTAATATCCATTCTCTACAAAAAGTTCAGTTTAATATAACACGTCTATCATTCCTGAAGATCAAATTTATATCGAATAACATCTCTCATTATTAACCAATCAATCTGTTTAATCCTTAATACAACTCAGTCGTTCAATCTATCTTTATAGAAGATGTACCCAATGGGGAAACCACAAAAAAGGTATCGATTTATGAAATTTAATGTTTCTGTGTTTATTGTTTTTGTTTTTTATGACATTTTGTAATGAATATTTCGTGTATTTAGAATAACATGGGGAGTAAGTTAGTTATACACTTCGGTATACGGTGTTTCTGGATTAGAAACACCTATACCTCAGTGTATAACTATTACATACAATTTCATATTACATTTTGTACTTTAAGTAATTACATATATGTTACAGTGCTAATCCGAATCCAGGGCGATTCGGAATCCTCCTAGGGCAAATCGGAATTCGAGTTTGTCCAAGGAGAAACCCGAATTCCGATTTACACTGGTTTTAATCCAGTGTAAATCGGAATTCGGGTTTCTCCTAGGACAAAGCAAGATGTCCCGATTTGTACTAGGGCGATTGCGAATCGTACTAAAATTCTAGTGGGATTCGAAATATTACTGAAAATATTGCTTAGTGCGATTCCGGATCCTCCTAACAAATTTCTCTCTGTCGTATTTCTGAAGAAGTTTGCTTTCATATTCATCCAATTTCTGTAATAGTTATACACTGAGGTATAGGTGTTTCTGGATTAGAAACCATGAGGGCCGGAGGCCCGAGAGGTTTCATATCAAGAAACACCGTATACCGAAGTGTATAACTAACTTACTCCCCAGGTTATTCTAAATACACGAACTATTCATTACAGAGTGTCATAGAAAACAAAAACAATAAATACAGAAACATTTAATTCCATAAAACGATACATTTTTGTGGTTTCCCCATTGGGTACCCCTTCTTTAAAGATAGATTGAAGGTCTGAGTTGTATTTAAGGATTAAACAGATTGATTGGTTAATAATGAAAGATAATGCTGAATACTAGTTATTCTTTTACAACATGATCTTTAGGAATGATAGACGTGTTATATTGAACTGAACTTTTTGTAGAAAATGAATATTAACCAAAAAACCATATTGTCACAAATATTACTCAGAACAGCCAAATAAAGTATGTAAGAATATATATTGAATATTACAAAGTATTTTTCGACCCATAAACTTTTAAGTTTTTAAGTGCGCATTTAACATGTCAATGTTTTTTTTTACCACGGAAAACAGACTTGGATTCAGACAATTGAAAAAGGGGTTTCAGAATAAAAAAATGTGATTACAGTCTAATTTTTCACAATTTTAATATAATTTTAACAAATTTTTCGAAAAAAATGGGGAGCCCCCCTCTCCGAAATCCACCCATGGATAAACTTTTGAAAGAGTGCCGACATTTAATGTGTTTTCTTTTTACAATGCTTTCCCGGCCAAGTTTTTTTCCAATTATTTATTATAATTTAGTTTGTCCTTTTTAACAATTGCTTGGATGTTTTAGACTATAATTCATTAACAAGATTTTTTACTATGCTTCATTAATAAAATCTTCATGTTTTCTTTTTCAGTTTCTCAAGATCCAGTTTTCGTGTTATCTTCAGCATAACCTTTTTTCGTCTTCCATTTCGATTCAAACACATTAAAGTTAAATGGTGAAAATGCTATGAACACCCCTTTGGCTAGGAATTGTGATTAATATTACAAGTATATTGTAATTGACGTGAAAAATATTTTGTGAGCTGTTTTCATTGTAATTTTCCGATCAGTCCCGATATATTAATGACAATATTGTTATAATTTATAGAAATAAACTTTTATTTATATATTTTTTATATTCTTGGATTTTTATACTTTTAATATATTCTATATATCTCTCTCTCTATTATATTTCAACTTTTTAGCAGACCATTTCAGCGGGACGGAATCGCTATAGTTCAAATCGGGATATCTTTATTTGTCCTAGGAGAAACCCGAATTCTGATATACACTGGATTAAAACCAGTGTAAATCGGAATTCGGGTTTCTCCTAGGATAAACTCGAATTCCGATTTGCCCTAGGAGGATTCCGAATAGCCCTGGATTCGGATTTGCCCTGTAACATATACACGGCCTTAAACAGAGGATCAGAACAAAAGGGGGGTACTAGAACTCTCACGATTATTTAATCACACATTTTTGTGTGTCATATAAAAAGCTTAGAATTTTCTAGTTCGAAATGTATGCAGCATTTCCTCTTGATATGAAAAAAAAAACGGGAATATGAAGAATGTTCGTCAGGTGTGCGGTTTGGGAAATGTGATTGTAGATCAGATCTCTCATGTTCGTCAGGTGTGTGGTTTGGGCAATGTGATTGTAGATCAGATCTCTCACTTGCTCCCCTTTACTGACAAGATACAAGATAGAATCTACAAGATATTTTATTTTCCAATAATGCAGCCCAGTACTGAGCAGAATAATCATTTACAAATTAAAGAACATAAACTACATATATGATTTGTAATAATTAAATGTAATTTGAAAACATATTAAGACAATACAAAAACAAAGTTTTGAAGACACACGGTGACTCTGAAGGTCAAGGGGGAGACAACCCATAAAAGCATAATATTCTAATGTATTTATTATATTATTTTAAGTAATTCTCTGTTTTCTTTCTTCAAATAAATCAATTAATAGTTTAGATGTTAATGAAATAATTTCTTTATCTTCACATGATAGTAACCATATAAATTTATCTTCTGTTGATAAGTTCTCAAAGTTGGTATATAACCTTTTTATAATATTAAAATGACATGTGTCGTAAATTTTTTAGCTACCTCATGAAAATTAGCTACCGGTAGCTAATTTTCATACGGCGGAGCTATAAAAATTAGCTACTTGTAGCATAAACTTATAGGATTTATCTCCCTTAATATGAGTAGGTCTATATAGAGAGCAGGGAAGTATTTGAAATTAATGGCAAAAATACCTTTATATCCCCTATGACATCCACTGGACAGTTACATGAAGTAGAATAGAAAATTACGAGAAAAAAAGTATGGATTCTTTTTTTGTTGGACTAGGAACAGTGCAAACATTGAAGGCTAATAACTATTACTGTAACGCGGGTGATTATAAGTATAAGTTTATTGATTCGCCAATCAAGGGCCCACAGGGGGCATATACATATACAATATGAGCAATTATTACACTTGTTTTATAACATAACAAAAAGATGAGAAAAAAAAATAGCACTAATGTTTTCACCACTAGTTTAGAGCCATAGTCTTAGGTGTGTATTGATCCCTCTAACAATTGAGGAGGAAATAAAATGTATCTTAAAATAAAGATATAGTATGACTACTTGAAGTACCAAGGGTCCATGCCATTAGGATGAACTTATGGGCCACGCCAGTTTTGTGACTATAGTAACAGTATCAGAAAGCCAACAATAAAAAATATTTAAAAGGGGGTAGTAGACGCCGGTGTCTGTAAAATGAAAGTATGGTCTTTTAAGTCATAAGAAAAGAGTTTTATTACAAAAATATCAATTAATACAACCAGCATACATAAGCAATATTGGTCTATACCATGCTATGTACAGCCGATACATGTTCATGAAGTGTAAGGGCCAAAATCGGCCCCACCTCGGATGTTGATAATTTTTTCTCCAAAATATATTCCCAATATGTGCTTTTCAGAAATAAATACAAATAGTTAATATGTGCACCTATTTTCTCACAGCGGACCAACAAAGTTAGGTAATGAAAAGCAACGAACGTCTTTTTTTTCAGAATCAGAATACAGAACTTAGGACGTATCATTGTATTCTAATGCATATCTTAGAAACACACACACAAAAAGAATAAAGCTCAATAAACAAAGGATGCAATTGACTTAATATGCAATGTGGTATTGATTTCAGGAGAGAAACCTGTATTATGAAATTAAAGTAAACGAATGGTATTATCGCAACGTCACCCATTTTCGACGGTCGTTGTGTTTTCGACGGTTTGTTTCACGTGATAAAATCTCTCCTTATTTTGATCGCTTCATTTGTTAGAGGTTATATTATGATGCTGAAATTGCTTAAAATAATCGCAAGAAATCTGATCTATAAATGTCATCTTTAAGTGTAAGAACTACCTACCGCATCTATTATTTCACGTTGAAAGTGTCTTTTTTCGTAATTCATTTTTTCGTCACGTTAAAAATGCTTTAATTACGTAAAAAGTAATCTAGTGACATACCAATTTTGATTTCATCATCTGCTATGATCTTGATAATGTAAATATTGAGGTCATATCGAGTCGAGTGCACCCTTTTTGTAATTCACAAAACCGGGCGCGAACCCACGACGTATTGGTGATAGCTAGGCTTGTATGAGTTGTTAGATCCAACGACCTAACTCATTGAGCTACCCAGGCCCCCCGTTTTGAAACGGAAAGAAAATACTGATATTTTCAAACGATCCATTTTCTTGTAATGTTTGATATTAAAATAATAATCAACAATATCACATGTACGGGCGTGTAAAACATAACTATCTTAAAGATCTAATAGATAGATTTAATTAGACAATAGTTGTCATTTTCAATATTTTTTTTTATTTTTTAACCGTACTTAATTCTTAACGACAAACAATGTAATGATATACTCCAGTACATTTTTACATACAGTTAGTACAAATATATATAAAAATATTGTCAATGTGCGGGTTGAGACAAGTCCAATATCGTTTTTTTTTTTTATAATATGGAAATATTTTAGGAAATGCTGTGATGCAAAATGTTTAACGTGTAACGATTGTAGCTACGAAGCTGTTAGATATTTTTTTTTATAAACTGATAACAAGCCTTGGAATAAGAGATCTCTCATGGAAAGTGGTTGTACGGAAGGACTTAGTTTAACATTGGACCCTATGGGGAAAATGTTTCAAAACGCTTCTTCTCTGAAACCACTTGGACAATTGAAACCAAACTGCCCAGGAATGATCATTGGAAGGTCCTCTACAAAGTTTCTGTTTTATATGCCGATCGGAAATCCAAGATGGCCTCCACCGCAGGACATAAATTAACAGTGTACCCTATGGGGAAATGTTCAAATGGCTTCATCTCAGAAACTACAAATCAGACTGAATCCAAACTAGACAGTAATGTTCATTGGATGGTCCTTTACAAAGTTTAGGTATTTTGTTCCGATATAAAATGGAAGATGGCAGCTACGGCAGGACTTAGTTTAACATTGGACCCTATGGGAAAAGTGTCTCAAAACGCTTCCTCTCTGACACTACTTGGACAATTTAAACCAAGCTGCCCAGGAATGATCAATGGAAGGTCCTCTACAAAATTTAGGTTTTTTAAGCCGATCGGAAATCCAAGATGGCCTCCACTGCAGGAAATAGATTAACATTGGACCCTATGGGAAAATGTTCAAATGCTTTCTTCTCAGAACCTACAAATAGGATTAAAGCCAAACTGTACATGAATGTTCATTGGATGGTCCGCTATATACTACATACTTTAGGTTTTTTGTTCCGATATAAAATTAAAAATGGCGGCTACGACAGGACTTAGTTTAACATTGGACCCTATGGGAAAAATGTTTGAAAATGCTACTTCTCTTAAACCACTTGGACAATTGAAACCAAGCTGTCCAGGAATAATCATTTGAAGGTCCTCTAAAAAGTTTGGGTTTTTTATGCCAAACTGAAATCCAAGATGGCCACCACCGCAGGACATAGTTTTTACATAGGACCAATTGGTTCTTTTTATAACCAGGTGAACGATACAGGTTCTTGAGAGCCTGTGGTTTATAGTTATGTACTCAATTTTTCTCAAAATACCAGAGTATGTATTGTATTTTAAGTGGACATATTTTTATAATCGTCATTCATTGCACAATACGCAAAATGTGCACCATAAGGAACTATATTTGCCATGTTTCATTTATGAAAATGCTGATAACATGTCTATTGAAATTTGTCATATCCAGTCAGTATTTTGAAAGCGATTTTCTCGAAAAGTCATAAACTTTGATTAAAGAATCTTAAAAATAAAAATAGCGCGATCGACAGAAGTTCACAATCCACCGAAGCTACTTTTAACCAAACAAACTTTTTTTTCTGTGAAATATTATATTAGTTCTCATATTTAATATGGTCATTTATATGCTAAGGTTGGCCATTCAATTCACTGAAATGCACTGCACGAGGACACAAAAGTTGTTTTTATCAATCAGCAACCAGATAACAATTGCGTTCAGTTTTATAGAACTATTTACAAACACACGTGTCTGCAATTAAAAAAAAATATATTAACTACAATATTTTTATTCCAATGGTTGCAATTTGATTATGAGATCTGAGAAATAATTATTTATTTTACAACTTGCTTCAGGTTTTGTTTGTTCTATATATAATTCATTACCTACAAAGAAGCTATAGAAATGACATATTTGTCCCCCGACGCTTCGTCGAAGGGGACTATACAAATGGGTGTCGTCCGTTCATGTGCTTGGTTTCCAGATGATAACTTGTGAATGAAAATTCAGATTGAAGCTAGGTGTGGTATGTAAGTGTATCTTCTGAAGGACTAGATCAAGTTCGATAATGACAATTTTTCGACTATTTTTACTAGAGTTATGCCCCTTTTTGTACCTCAAAATTGCTAAATATTTGGTTTCCAGATGATAACTTGGGAACAAATAATCAGATTGAAACTAGGTTTGGTATGTAAGTGTATCTAATGAATATCTAGGTCAAGTTCAATAGCGATCGTTTTTCGACAAATCTTACCAGAGTTACATCCCTTTTTATACTTCGTCCATGTGTCCCGAATTGGTTTCCAGATGATAACTTGTGAATAAAAAGTCAGATTGAAGCTAGGTGTGGCATGTAAGTGTATCTTATGAATATCTAGGTCAAGTTCGATAATGACAATTTTTCAACAATTTTTACTAGAGTAATGCCCCTTTTTATACCTCAAAATTGCAAAAAATTTGGTTTCCAGATGATAATTTTTTTTCTGCTGAAGACTACACAAATATGAGTTGTTACAATTGTTGTGGTATTAGACCAAAGCACCAGTAACATTTCAAAAGGGGTGATGGAGGGGGTTATCACAATTTGTGTGGTATTAAACACCAAAGCACAGTAATATTTCAAGGAAGGGGGAGGGGGGTATTACAATTCGTGTGCTATCAGGTCAAAATAGTGGCAATGTTGTTTTATCAGTTTATCATGATCAGTATGTTGTTTTATCAGTTTATCATGATCAGTATGTTGTTTTATCAGTTTATCATGATCAGTATGTTGTTTTATCAGTTTATCATGATCAGTATGTTGTTTTATCAATTTATCATGATCAGTATGTTCCCATCTTAGGAGGTTTTAATAGCCTTTCAATCTCCATTACTAACTATTAAGGTAAAGTAACTGGTTATAAGATTGAGCTCATTATACTGTTGTTTATTCCTAATTAGAAAAAAATCTGTTCCACCAAAGTGACTAATGGTCTCAAATTCCTGGCTGAAATCCTGCAATTATATGTATTAGAATACAGTAACAATAACTAAGCACTATACAATGACTCGGATGTGAAATTACTAGTGCATACAGTATGTAAATGTGCAAGAAGCTTTCAAAATTTTGATATATGTCTGGATGTAAAAACAAGAGGCCCAAAGAGGTCCAATTTTTCTATCTGCTGTGTGATGCGAACTCCTTCCACATTTTTGGAATTGGGGTTTTAATTTTGTTGAAGAATAGTTACAACGGATCTGTAGATGTGCAATAGCTTTTGGAAATTTGACTGCGGTTCCAACTTTGGTAAATTTCCTGAAAATATCAACGGCTAATATTTTTTTTGAAATTTCATACAATCATATATTTTAGCAATTCCTTTTGTATTGACAATAATTTTGAATACATAGAATTCAAAAATGTGAATCCAATTTTGGTAAATTTCCTGAAACTCTCAAAGAACTGGGTTTTTTTTTAAATTCTACCTAGCAACCATACCTTTTTGAATTCATTTCAGTAAAAACAACATTTTAAATAATTGGATTGCAAAATTTTTTCTTCCAATTTTTTGTATTTCCTGAAACTCTCAAAGACCTGTAAATTTTTTTGGAATTCTCAGGCATGATTTTCGTCCGCTTTTTTTTCCGGGTTTTACCGTTACGATTCCTTTTTTATAGTATATTCAATACTTCCGATTTTGCCGATTTCCGCTTTTTTGTTGTCCTCGTAAAATCATGTCTGAATTCTACTAAGCAACCATACTTTTTGGAATTCCTTTTAGTATCACAGGCGCTTGTGTAGAGTCAAAAATATGCTCGCTATGTACCTAAAATACCACAAGGCCGGACTCACTCCCACTACCCCTGTCACTTCAACCGCTATTTCCCCTGTCAAAATGTCGATAGAACACAAATCGCCTACTGATTTGCGTAGTGAAATGATTTTTCTTCAAGGAATATCCGTTTTTTATATCTTTCTACCTTCTGCACCCCCATACTGACAGATAATCCTCCGATTTTGTTGATACNCAGAGTTACTGTCCTTGGACTTTGATTTTTCAGCCAGTAGGAGCAGTGATTCAGCTAGTGCTCGTCACTTTCGTCATTGACGGTTGATTTTTGAAAGTGACGAGTATTTTCTGTACCCAATCACAGGCGCTTGTGTAGAGTCAAAAATATGCTCGCTATGTACCTAAAATACCACAAGGCCGGACTCACTCCCACTACCCCTGTCACTTCAACCGCTATTTCCCCTGTCAAAATGTCGATAGAACACAAATCGCCTACTGATTTGCGAAGTGAAATGATTTTTCTTCAAGGAAAATCCGTTTTTTATATCTTTCTACCTTCTGCACCCCCATACTGACAGATAATCCTCCGATTTTGTTGATACACAACATATCGTAGGCTGCAAAAGCGAAAGTATGTCTTTCCGCCTTTCGGTCGTTCTCGGGTTTTATTATTGCCTTACGAAACATACATGAGAAGTTCATATTTTGGCGCCTTGTAATTTGAATTTGGAATTTCTAGTGTTTAGTATTTATATAAGATAAAACCCGAGTACGAACGAAAGGCGGAAAGACGTCACGCGACCTACTTTCGCCTTTGCAGCCTACCATATGTTGTGTATCAACAAAATCGGAGGATTATCTGTCAGTATGGGGGTGTAGAAGGTAGGAAGATATAAAAAACAGATGTTCCTTGAAGAAAAATCATTTCACTACACAAATCAGTCGGCGATTTGTTTCCTATCGACATTTTGACAGGGGAAATAGCGGTTGAAGTGACAGGGGTAGTGGGAGTGAGTCCGGCCTTGTGGTATTTTAGGTACATAGCGAGCATACTTTTGACTCTACACAAGCGCCTGTGCCCAATTCGCAACTTGAATTTTCAAAAAATCGTCGAAAAATGTTTGTAAAAATTAATTCTTCTTCTTCGTTTGCTGATTAAAACTAATTAGTCACTACAATGACAATTTTATTACATGCCAATTAACGGATTATGGAATTTTTGTTTTGATTGTGTAATCTGACCTGTTATCTCACCTGGTTTGATTTACCTGATTAAAGATAATGATCCCGACAAAGAATTCAATCAACGATAATGATTTTTTTTGAAGTTATGACATGTACTCAAAATGCCACAGTATGCAGTGTTTTCCCTAAGAACAGGCAGCAGGCCAAATTGCCTGGTTCAAGCACTTTTTTGGTCGGTTCAAATCATAAATTTTATATAGAAATGTACTTGGAAATCCAAGTGTGGCCTGTTCAAAGTTGCCTTTGACCTCTTACAATGAAAATTAGGGAAAACACTTAGTATGTATCGTATTTAATTATATGATATTTAAAGTGGACATTTTTGTAATCGTCATCCAATGCATTCATTCAAGGATTTATATAGTAAATAATATCCTACTATATAAATCCTTGATTCATTGCACGATTCGTCACAATGTTCGCCATAAGGAACTATTTTTTGTCACGTTTCATTTATGAAATTGTCGATATCATGTTTATTGAAATCTATCATATCCGTTAAGTATTTTGAAAGTGATTGTCTCAAAAAGTTATTGATCTGCATCCGGGAAACAATTGTGTTCTATTTCTAGAACTATCTACAAACAGACACGTGTCTGCAATTAAAAAAAATAACTACAGTATTTTTATTCCAATTGTTACTATTTGATTATGAGGTCTGAGAAATAATAATTTATTTTACAACTTGCTTCAGTTTTTGACGTTTGTTCTATATTTTCATTACCTACAAAGAATCTATAGAAGTTGGACCATTGGGAAAATTGGCAGAGAACATATTATTTTCTGCTGAAACTACACAAACATGAGTTATTACAATTGTTGTGGTATTAGACTAAAGCAAGTAACATTTCAAAAAAGGTGGGAAAGGGATTTATTACAATTTGTGTGATATTAGACCAAACCACAGTAATATGTCAAAAAGGGGGGGGATTACAATTTGTGTGGTATTAGATCAAAATCGTGGGCAATGTTATGTTTTATCAGTTGGTTGCTAATTTGCAGAGTATGTTCCCATCCTAGGAGGGTTTTTTTGCAGCTTTTCAATCTCCATTACTAACCAATAAGGTAACTGAAGTAACTGAAGCCTCATTATATTATGTTTATTCATGATTAAATAACAAAAATCTGATCCGCAAAAGTGACCAATGGTCTCAAAATCCTGGCTGAATCCCTGAGGAGACTATGTATAGCTATACAATACTCTAAGAATGCTTGTTTTAAGCAAAATTTTAATTGTCTGTTGACAGAACTTTGAACATGCTTCTTTTCAGATCTTGGTAAAATGCCTCGAAAGCGAAATTGGAAACTTAGTTGTTCAAAGACTGCATTGCTGAACCCCAAGGCAAAGAAGAAGAGACTGACTGACGTGACTGGGGATACTGGCCCTGGGGTCTCTGACTCCAACAACAGTACAAAAGAGACTGACAGCCAGATGGAGCTGGCGGGGGATACTGTCCCCTTGAACAACAGTACCAAAAGCTGCCTTCTGGCTCAAATAGATTGTCAAATAGATTGCCAAATAGATTGTCAAACTCAAAGTCAAATAGATTATCAAACTCAAAGTTGCCTTCGGGGTCAAGTAGATTGTGAGAAAGCTTATCAGAATACTCGTCAGATAGCTATTCTAAGTACATCCCAGGATAAATTTTATGTGGACAATGATCAACATCAATCTTATCATACATCAGTCTCTGTTCAATCAAACAACATATTTGAAAGCACCTTCCTTAAGTTTGGAAAATTTGATCAGTCAGATAGGAGGTTCTCTAATGAAAGCCGTGGAAATCAGTGCATATGTAATTGTTTAGTTTTTTCGGCTTTGACTTTTTGCAAAATAAATATTAAGAATGTTGATTTGGATTATATATTAGACACAGGAGACCAGATCTATATGAAAACAATTCAAAATTTAAAAACACATGGTAGATTCAAGAATATGCTATTGACTTTCGATGAAATCCCAAATGTACTTGAAATATGCAACATGAAATTCAGAATACATAGAAAAGAAGTTCTGTACGGAGTTGCTATACAAACTACTTCATCTGTTACTTCACTGACTCTACAAAATGCTCTCCTAGAAAGTTTTACACAGACTCCATCAGCTCTTGTTATGATAGGTGCTATATGTTCTGGTGTTTTACACAGACTCCATCAGCTCTTGTTATGATAGGTGCTATATGTTCTGGTGTTTTACACAGACTCCATCAGCTCTTGTTATGATAGGTGCTATATGTTCTGGTGTTTTACACA
>MJUT01034513.1:17316-34435 GCA_002080005.1 Gigantidas platifrons
AAAAAGAATGTGTAGAAAAAAGATTATCAAGGCAAAATATTACATTTAGAAACAAAAAAAGACATAGAGAGCTCGAGTCAAAGAAAAAAGCAAGACAATGTGAAGAAATAAGGAAAAAAGAATGTGTAGAAAAAAGATTATCAAGGCAAAATATTACATTTAGAAACAAAGAAAGACCTAGAGAGGTTGAGTCCAAGAGAAAAGCAAGACAATGTGAAGAAATAAGGAAAAAAGAATGTGTAGAAAAAAGATTATGAAGGCAAAATATTACATTTAGAAACAAAGAAAGACATAGAGAGCTTGAGTCAAAGAGAAAAGCAAGACAATGAAGAAATAAGGAAAAAAGAATGTGTAGAAAAACGATTATGAAGGCAAAATATTACATTTAGAAACAAAGAAAGACATAGAAAGCTTGAGTCAAAGAGAAAAGCAAGACAATGTGAAGAAATAAGGAAAAAAGAATGTGTAGAAAAAAAGATTATCAAGGCAAAATATTACATTTAGAAACAAAGAAAGACCTAGAGAGGTTGAGTCAAAGAGAAAAGGAAGACAATGTGAAGAAATAAGGAAAAAAGAATGTGTAGAAAAAAGATTATCAAGGCAAAATATTACATTTAGAAACAAAGAAAGACCTAGAAAGGTTGAGTCAAAGAGAAAAGCACGGCAATGTGGAGAAATAAGGAAAAAAGAATGTGTAGAAAAAAGATTATGAAGGCAAAATATTACATTTAGAAACAAAGAAAGACATAGAGAGCTTGAGTCAAAGAGAAAAGCAAGACAATGTGAAGAAATAAGGAAAAAAGAATGTGTAGAAAAACGATTATCAAGGCAAAATATTACATTTAGAAACAAAGAAAGACATAGAGAGCTTGAGTCAAAGAGAAAAGCAAGACAATGTGAAGAAATAAGAAAAAAAGAATGTGTAGAAAAAAGATTATCAAGGCAAAATATTACATTTAGAAAAAAGAAAGACTTAGAGAGGTTGAGTCAAAGAGAAAAGCAAGACAATGAAGAAATAAGGAAAAAAGAATGTGTAGAAAAACGATTATGAAGGCAAAATATTACATTTAGAAACAAAGAAAGACCTAGAAAGCTTGAGTCAAAGAGAAAAGCAAAACAATGTGAAGAAATAAGGAAAAAAGAATGTGTAGAAAAAAGATTATCAAGGCAAAATATTACATTTAGAAACAAAGAAAGACCTAGAGAGCTTGAGTCAAAGAGAAAAGCAAGACAATGTGAAGAAATAAGGAAAAAAGAATGTGTAGAAAAAGATTATCAAGGCAAAATATTACATTTAGAAACAAAGAAAGACCTAGAGAGGTTGAGTCAAAGAGAAAAGCAAGACAATGTGGAGAAATAAGGAAAAAAGAATGTGTAGAAAAACGATTATCATGGCAAAATATTACATTTAGAAACAAAGAAAGACCTAGAAAGCTTGAGTCAAAGAGAAAAGCAAGACAATGTGGAGAAATAAGGAAAAAAGAATGTGTAGAAAAAAGATTATGAAGCAAAATATTACATTTAGAAACAAAGAAAGACCTAGAGAGGTTGAGTCAAAGAGAAAAGCAAGACAATGTGAAGAAATAAGAAAAAAAGAATGTGTAGAGAAAAGATTATCAAGGCAAAATATTACATTTAGAAACAAAGAAAGACTTAGAGAGGTTGAGTCAAAGAGAAAAGCAAGACAATGAAGAAATAAGGAAAAAAGAATGTGTAGAAAAAAGATTATGAAGGCAAAATATTAGATTTAGAAACAAAGAAAGACCTAGAGAGCTTGAGTCAAAGAGAAAAGCAAAACAATGTAAAGAAATAAGGAAAAAAGAATGTGTAGAAAAACGATTATCAAGGCAAAATATTACATTTAGAAACAAAGAAAGACCTAGAAAGCTTGAGTCAAAGAGAAAAGCAAGACAATGTGAAGAAATAATAAGGAAAAAAGAATATGTAGAAAAAAGATTATGAAGGCATAATATTACATTTAGAAACAAAGAAAGACCTAGAGAGCTTGAGTCAAAGAGAAAAGCAAGACAATGAAGAAATAATGAAAAAAGAATGTGTAGAAAAAAGATTATCAAGGCAAAATATTACATTTAGAAACAAAGAAAGATCTAGAGAGCTTGAGTCAAAGAGAAAAGCAAGACAATGAAGAAATAAGAAAAAAAGAATGTGTAGAAAAAAGATTATCAAGGCAAGATCTCATGTTTAGGAATAAAGAAAGGCAAAAAGAGCTAGAGTCAAAAAGAATAGCACGGTAAGATAAAGACTTTAAAGATAAAGAATGTGCGATCAGAAGAAAGGTCAGACAACATAAAGATTACAAGCATAAAGAGCTTGAAATGAAAAGAACAGTGAGAGAAAATAAAGAATTAAAAGAGAGAGAATTGGAGGCTAAAAAACGTAATAGGTCAAATCCAAGTAATTTAGAAAAAGAAAGATTGCGTAAAGAAGCATCTAGACGAAAAAATCAGTTAAAAGAGACTTACTATAACAAAGTCAAAAAGAATGAAAAAAGAAAAAACAAAGACTTTTTACATCATGAAAGTTCATTGAAAAAGCGGAGACAGTATGGTTCAACTTTAAATGAATGCTTTAAAAAATTCTCAAATAAGACTGCTGATGGACCTTCATACATTTGTACATCATGTCATCAGACCTGGTTTTTTTTACTCGGTTATTAAAGCACATACCATAAAGGAAACTCATTCTTTCTATTTTCCTAATTGCTTTACTAACCAGAAATCTGTCGATGATACAGAATGGATCTGCCATACTTGTAATGCTTCAAATAAACAGCACAAAATTCCAAGACTGTCCATTGCTAACAAAATGGGGTTCCCTGAAAGACCAAAGGAACTTGAATTATACCCATTAGAAGAAAGATTAGTGTCTTTGAGAATTCCATTCATGCAAATCAGACAACTACCCAGAGGTGGACAACTCTCTATTAAAGGAAATGTTGTTAATGTTCCAATAGACATTCAACCAACAATCCATTCATTGTCACGTACTCTTGATAAATATGGAACAATATCAGTCAAACTTAAAAAGAAGCTATCCTACAAAAGTTGTGATTTCAGTGAAAATGTCAGGCCAATGGCAGTTATATGTGCTTTGCATCGTTTAATGAATGAAAGTGATCTGTACAAGAATTCAGGAATTACAATAGATGAAAAATGGATTGAAGAACTTAATGAAGAAAATATAACTGAAAATTATGATTTAAGTGATAATATAGAGAAAGAAAATACTGAAGAATCTGATGATGACAAATTTAGTGAAATGGACGAGACTGAAAACCATGTTGGAAATATTGACACTTTATTAGACAAAATTGATGAGGCAGATTTAGCAAACAATACAGAGTTTATTTTTGCTCCTGGCGAAGGTCAGCATGCAATTAGTTTATACAGTGATCCTGATGCTGAATACTTGGCATTTCCTTCTATTTTCTGTGGAAAAAGCAGACCTGACAATAAAGACAGACATGTGCCTGTACAGTACACAGATATAGTGAAATGGGAACTGAGATCAGTAGACAGAAGAGCAGCACAATCTGTGCCAAATTTATTTTTCAAGCTTAAAAAAATTCAGTTAAAAATATAAGTGACAAAGTTCATCTAGCCCTAAGACGATGCAAATCTAATGAAAAGACGTGGACTGCCAAAGATGTATTAAACCCATCAACTGTCAATCAGCTGGTTAGACTAGATGAAGGATATTTTATATTCCGTACTCTAAGAAATTCACCAGTGTACCTTGAGAAACGAAAAAAAAGACTTGTTTGTCATGATAAAGCAATTAGGTCTCCCGACATGGTTTGGTTCTTTGTCATCTGCTGATACAAAGTGGAATGATCTGCTCAGAGTGCTTGCAAGATTAAATGATGGCACTGAGAAAAGTGATGAGGAATTAGAGAAAATGAATTGGAATGAAAAAACAAAGTTAGTCCAGAAAGATCCAGTAACTTGTTCTCGCTTTTTTGATCATCGTGTACAGCAATTTATTAAAATTGTTTTAAAAAGTGAATTTCATCCAATTGGAAAAGTAACCGATTATTTTTATCGAGTAGAATTTCAGCAGAGAGGTTCACTACATATTCACATATTGATTTGGGTAGATGATGCACCAAAGTACAAAGAAAATCCAAATGAGGACATTGTGAAATATATAGATAAACATGTATCTTGGAATTTGACTGATGAGTTCAAGGAGTTGATTGCCTTGCAAGTACACAAACATTCCAAAACATGCAGAAAGAAAGGACATGCAATATGTCGGTTTGGATTTTAATTGCCACCAATGAAAAAAACCAGTTATATTGGAGCCACTTGATGAATGTGTGGAAAAACACAAAAGTATGTACAAGGAAATTCAAGAGAAGATCAATTCATTGCATGAACTTGACAACCTAGAAGACATGACATTTGAAGAATTTCTGTCTGACATTTTACATATTACTGAAGAAGACTACATTAAGTGTGCCCGTAATAGTCTTAGTGGTGCTAAAGTTTTCTTGCAGAGAAAGCCATATGAAGTTCGTGTCAATCCATACATGAAAGTTGTTTTACCAGCTTGGAAAGCTAACCATGACTTGCAATTTGTTTTAGACCCATATGCTTGCGCAATGTATATTGTTTCATACATTAGCAAATCACAAAAAGGAATGAGTGCATTACTTGACCAAGCAACAAAAGAAGCGAAGGAGGGTAATCTAGATTTAAAACGACAAGTTAGACATATTGGAAATTATTTTGTGAATTCAGTTGAGACAAGTGCACAGGAAGCTGTCTATTTTACTTTACAAATGCCTTTGACAAAAGCAATAAGACAAGTAGTTTTTATCAATACTTCTCCAGCTGACAAACGAACATTCTTGCTGAAAAAGACTGCAGAATTAGAAAAATTGTCACCAGACTCGACTGATATTGAGTCAAACAATGATATCAAACAATATTCAAAGAGACCAAAAGCTCTTGAAAATTGGTGTCTAGCAGATTATATATCTCAACTTCAAGTAAACTTTCCCAAAAATATTGAGGAAAATGATGAACAGTGCTCAGACAATGAAAGTGAAAGCAGTGCATCCGAGAATGAGGAAGATACAAATGATGGGACTAAAAGAATAAAGATAACTTTAAAAAGTGGCGTAACCATTAGACAAAGAAAAACTTGTCGTGTCATTCGCTATGCTATGTTTAATAAAAACACTAATTCAGAAAATTACTTCAGGGAACGCTTGATGTTATTTTATCCATGGAGAGATGAAGGAAAAGATCTTAAAAAGGATTGTGAAACATTTGAACAGATGTACAAAACAGTGCATAGAATTGTTGACAGCAAAGCAAAACAGTATGAAAAGAATGTAGAGGGATTAGAGAGAGCAATTGAACAGAAGCTGACAACTATCAGTATGATGAATTAGCATCAGGAACACAGCAAGTTGAATGTGGAGATATTGAAGAAGGTACAACAGATGCAGAACAGTATATACATTTCAATCCAGATCGTCCCACTGATCATACAAACTATGATTTAGGCGATGACCTTGGAGTGGCTAATGCAACAGTTGAGATTACTGGCCATGCAAAAAGAATGGCAGAGGATGAATTTCATGAGTTAATCAGATGTCTGAATGTAAAACAAAGAGAATTTTTTCAGCATGTAATTACCTGGGTAAAAACAAAAGAAGAGCCTTTATTTGCATTTCTGACTGGTGGTGCGGGTGTAGGAAAATCTGTAGTTGTAAAGGCTGTTTTTCAAGCTCTTCATAGACATTTATGTGCAGAAGAAGGTGAAGATCCAGATGATATTAGAGTTCTGCTTTGTGCTCCTACAGGAAAAGCAGCCTACAATATTCATGGACTTACGATTCATAATGCTTTTCAAATACAACCTAATAAAGGGTTAGACCAGTCACTCTCTTGTGATGTACTAAACAGTTTGAGAATGAAATACAGAAATTTGTCAGTCATTTTGATAGATGAGATTTCCATGGTAGGCAACAGGATGTTCTCACTTATAGAATCTCGATTAAGGAGGATAAAGGGTAACAATCAAACATTTGGAGGTGTCAGTTTGATTGCAATAGGTGATTTCTTCCAATTAAAACCTGTCTTTGATATTTGGATATTTGAGGACATCACTAAAGGAATTGCATCTCTTGCTCCAAACCTTTGGAAAGATTTGTTTTGTATGCATGAATTAAAACAAATAATGAGACAGAAAGATGACATGCAGTCTGCCGAACTTCTTAAAAGACTTAGGGAAAATTTTCTAACTGATGATGATCTTGTCCTTTTACATACAAGAACAGTGACGACAGATGACTCTGCTTATCATGCAAATGTGACACATTTATTTGTACAAAATGATTTAGTAAACCAATTTAACCAACAGTTTGTTTCGAAATTGGATACAGAAAAGATGGTGGTATCTTCAGTTGATGCTGTTCAAGCAGATGTATCCGCAGACATTAAAGCCAAACTAATCAAATCATTACCAACCAATCAATCAAATACTGCAAACCTTGCAATGCAGGTAGAACTTGCTGTTGGCATGAAGTATGATCTCACTGCAAACATTGATGTTGCTGACGGTTTAACAAATGGTTCTTCATGTGAAATTAAAATGTTTGAAAGGAGGACTAAATCAACAAGACCAAGTATTGTTTGGGTAAAATTTGATGACAAAGACATTGGTAAATCCACTAGAAAAAAGTACAATCATCTATATTCCAAAGATGTTGACAGATCATGGACACCAATATTTGACATCAAAAGATCATTCACATACAAATATAAAACATTCAAAAGAATTCAGTTTCCTCTACGCACTGCTGCAGCTAAGACAATCCATAAATCTCAGGGTGATACCTTAGATCAAGTTGTCAGTTTGAAGTCAAAGTGCAAAGCAAAAATACCACACATTCATTATGTGGCCTTAAGCAGAGTACAAACACTCAGTGGGTTGCATATATTGGATTTCAACAAAGATAAATTGGCTGTCTCTGAATCTGTAAAAGAAGAACTACAAAGACTTAAATCACAATGTCTTATGAAACTGTGCTTTATTCCATTGTATACTTTATCCAATGACTGTTTAAAAATTGCTTTCATCAATGCAAGATCTCTACATGCACATTTTGATGATGTAAAAGCTGACCCAAACATTATAAATGGAGATATAGTGGCATTAGCAGAAACCAGATTAGTAGCTGCTGATCAAAATACAAAATATAGTTTACCAGGATTTCAAGACTGTATCAGGAATGATCAAAAACAAACAAACAACACTACTAGACCTCCACATGGACTAGCATTGTATCTGAGAAATGAATGTGTTTGTGAAACAACTTCTTCATTTTCAAATTCAGATGTAGAATTCATCATGGCAGATGTCATTTCATGCAGTAAGGGACACATACAAGTCGCAATAGTTTACAAGGCACCGCGATGCAAGTTGCAAGATTTTAAAGAAATTATGCTTCCAAAACTTGATTTGAAACACTCAAATATTGCAATATTTGGAGATTTGAATATCAATCTATTAAATGGAAATGTGGACTTCTTAAACTTTGTGGAAAGAACTTTTGGATGTAAGCAAATAGTTATCAATGCTACCACCAATTTTGGCTCTATGTTAGATTTAGCATTTATCAAAGTGTTTTCTAAATCACAAGTTCAAACAGATGCCCTTGAAGCATATTGGTCCGATCACAATGTTGTATATGCTGCTATTGATCTTTCTCATTAAATACAACCCACCAGATAGTGAATTGCAAAGGTATCACACTAATGTGTGATATCTTTGCTTTGAGTGGTGTTGTCAATGAATGGGTTGCAACTCTATCATCCAGTATGCAATTACCGCAGTACCGTGGGGTAATTAGGATAAAACACATTATATTAGAATTTAACTTTACTTTTGAGATAGACCTTGCTAAATACAAATAGCTTCATTAACTATTTTTTAATTTGGTTATTGTGGTAATTGCATACTGACATTTTAAAAAATATATTGCTGCATTTGTATTGTTTACAAAATGAAATGTCCAATGTTAAATGTATTGGCACTGTTGTAATTTTATATTTTGATATACCATTGTGTTTGAACAGTATATTCAACGATGACTATTTTGCTGCTTAATTGATTGTTATATTTACAATTTATGGAAATATACAGGTGTATATTGCAAATTCAGAAATTCATTCATGAATAAATGAAAGGTTACTTGAGACAAAATTCCAATTTATACATGGTTAGATATACAAATTGACATATATTGTTACTTGCAAATATCAAAATTTCAAAAGTTTTTATTGATGTGATGTCAATCCTGTCATATTAATTTCAGAATTTCCAGTGTCATGAATATATTGTACATGTTTTAAAACATGAAATTTTAAATACATATCATATTAAAAGAAACTTTTTTGTTTGCATTGTAGTGTATGGAAGTCAAAACCGATGACTAAATTTTTTCATATCAAACATCTAATAAACCAAATCGCATAATATTGTAAGAGAACATTATGCTAAAAATTTTAACTCTTGCCTGTCATCTGTACATTAAAAAAAACATCTTTGGCACTGGGATATGGCCAAAGAATCATCATATACTTTTATCCATTGTTTGTGATGTTTGATGTTAGATATGTGCTTAATATATGTTCGCATTTAATTTTGCTGAATTATTGTTTGTGATGTTTGATGTTAATTATGTGTTAGCATTTAAACCTTTGGGGTAAAATCTGCTGAATAAAGTTAATATACCATTTTCAGATTTGCAAATATGATGTAGCTATAAAACATTGATGTATAAGAATGATTTCTTGGGAACTGTTTAGAGTTATCCTTAGGTATGAGTTTATGTCCATTGTTGAAAGCCAGACCTCTAGATACTTTGTCATTCATTTAACAGATAGATAAATTGCTGTGTCATTAGCAGATACCCCCATATTTCTTCATTTTTACAACTTGCTAGTTTTAGACACATGAAGTACAAGGGTGTATTTTTTTTGTCAGTCTGGGATGTTTAGAATATGTTCTGGCCAGTGAAGTGCATCAGTACAGTGTGCGAGCACAATTGGAACAGTTTGCCGCTTGCACCATGTTTTTAGGTAGTGCATAGAGAATCAAACTGGGGATGTATGTTTAAATGTGCTCAGACTGCTGCATTTGTTTTGTGTTTAAGAACATGTTCGATGCACATAACACTGTACTGTAAAGTTTAAAATGAAAAGCAATAAAAAAAAAAACCTTTGATGGTTTTTTTATGTAAAAAGCTATGATAATTTTTGGACATGAGATTGTTAGTCAAGTTAAGAATGTTTGTTATATGCTATTAATTTAACATGATATTGTTGTTCAGAATGTTTTTATGCTACATGTATTTATTGTTAATTTAATTTGTGTTTTGTGGTCTTTAACATTGTATAATAACTCTTCCTATTAAAATTGTTCAACTTCTTTGGGTTTTAATTTACATGCATTGACTACTCTTTTATTCCTCATTTATAATTAATGATCATTTCAATTCAAATGTCGTTGATTATTTTATTTGTACTCTTATATACCCATCTATCATCAAACAGAGTGCAACATTAAGCTTTCCAGGAGTCTGACATAAAGATAATAATTATTTTTGTAGTATTTCCCCTTTAATTTTATTGTGTTTTTACCTTATTTAGACTTAAATTATCGGCGATGATGACCTGAAAAATGCCACCAAAGAAACAAAAGATTACTAAATTTGCCAGAACAAAAGACAATATTTAACTTTTTGTTTAGTAATAGTAAAGATGATAATAATATTTAATTCAGTTTGAATCCCACTCCGGTGATAAAGTTATTTTGTGATATAGTTTGACAGTGACTTACGGCAGGTCGGTGGTTTTCTCCGGGTACTCCTGTTTCCTCCAACAATAACACAGACCGCCACGATATAACTGAAATATTGTTGAAAGTGACGTAAAACACTATAAACCTAAAGACACATAACAGGACAACACAAAATAAAACTACAAAGATGAGCAACACAGACCCCACCAAGAAGCTCATGAAGGGTAAGCAGTTCCTGTCTAAGGCACCTGTCATGTTACACAGACCCCACCAAGAAGCTCATGAAGGGTAAGCAGTTCATGTCTAAGGCACCTGTCATGTTACACAGACCCCACCAAGAAACTCATGAAGGGTAAACAGTTCATGTCTAAGGCACCTGTCATGTTACACAGACCCCACCAAGAAACTCATGAAGGGTAAGCAGTTCCTGTCTAAGGCACCTGTCATGTTACACAGACCCCACCAAGAAGCTCGTGAAGGGTAAGCAGTTCCTGTCTAAGGCACCTGTCATGTTACACAGACCACACCAAGAAACTCATGAAGGGTAAACAGTTCCTGTCTAAGGCACCTGTCATGTTACACAGACCCCACTAAGAAACTCATGAAGGGTAAGCAGTTCCTGTCTAAGGCACCTGTCATGTTACACAGACCCCACTAAGAAACTCATGAAGGGTAAGCAGTTCATGTCTAAGGCACCTGTCATGTTACACAGACCCCACTAAGAAACTCATGAAGGGTAAACAGTTCCTGTCTAAGGCACCTGCCATGTTACTCATATTTTCAATACATTTAGACAATATACGTTCATTGTCGGCAAATTTAAAGTTTATGTGTACGAGCTTTAGAAACATGTAGAAATGCGAGGGCAACCGATGAAATCTGCAGAGGAAATTATGGCGCCAATCAAGCTTGCATTATAACGTCATAAGCAAAATTACATTGTTACGCAAAAATAGTGATTTCAGGGACCTAGACTGTTTTGCTTTTAGCTTGTAAGTTGAAGTCAAAGGTACCAGGAGACATTGACCGTATAAAGCAAAAGTTTGTACGACCCCCTTTATCAATGCTGTAAAGTTACCAATTGCAGTATAAAGAAGTTTGGATTGCTTCAGTATGTAATATAAAATTCACCACAATTTGACAGTTTTCTGAGTGTATGTATGATGATAACAGAATAAAGCTTTGTATGACACACTGTGACTCGTGACTATTAAGTATTGACATCTATTATGAAATAAAGCTTTGTATGACACACTGTGACTCGTGACTATTAAGTATTGACATCTATTATGAAATAAAGCTTTGTATGACACACTGTGACTCGTGACTATTAAGTATTGACATCTATTATGAAGTTAAACTGAATGCATACTAAAATACACTCAGAAAAACAAAACGAAGTGCTAGAACTTGAAAACACACTTTTTTCAACGAAAAATGAATGTAAAGAATGATCCATTGGGTTTATGATATGGTCCATTGAAATTTTGAGGAAGGAGCTATAACCCCATTTAGTAAAAATCTTTCCCTATCACTGTTTAGGCGTCTACTTCTGACAGGTCCACTGCCATCCAAGATGGCTACCTCCATGGGACCAGGATTTAACATTATAGGACCCTATGGGAAATACATTGTCAATCATCTTTTCAGAAACTGTTGAGTTAATTGGAACCAATCTTGGTCACAATAGTGCTTTGGTAGACCATACTAACCAATATATATTTCTACAATCATGGTTTAAAAGTTTTATTGTTTGATGCTGTTATTATACCCAGGTGAGCTATACAGGCTCTTGGGAGCCTCTAGTTTATTTTCAGGTCGGCTGGGGAGGGGGAGGTGTGGTTTGAGGGTGATTATACTTGATTAATTCATTAAATAAAATAAAAACAATAAAAAACTCACACAGACAGCCACCCAGCTGCATTGTTAAATTCCTTTAAATTCTGTCCTCCAGTTGTATTCGTTTGATTCTGATTATTCTTTATTTGTCTTAGGAGAAGGGGACGGCGCGGGTATAAGAGAGGATCAGATAATATTACAATTATTTTCCCAAACATAGCTTTCTATTTTTTACTACCGTATAATTTGCTCTATAGTTTCATAATATCTAAGATTCTGATGAATATTTTTTTTTTTTTTTTTTTTTTTTTTACAATCCCTTGAAATTCAATAGAAAAAGGTTGTCACACAAACTGTGTTACATTTCTGGCATTTTTGACAACATATTTCGATGAACATTTTTTCTGGAAAGAGATATTTCAATGATATTTTGTGGGCATATAATAATAACACACTGCCTGGCACTGGCATAATAAGCAGCAATAAGATATTAAAATACAAGAAGCACAACTATGGAAAGGTAAGAGGAAAAGGAGTCATATTTTTTAACTGACCAAATCCAATGTAAACAATCTTTATCACCAAGAAGCTTGGAATTGAGGTAACTCGAATAATTCAGCGCCCTCTGTCCGCTATCACTACTCGAGGTTAATGTACGTAGCAAAGCGTAATATAACGACTGGATTATTCGGGTTAGGAATTGAGGTGGAATTTTCAAACGCACAGATGATCATATATTTGAGAGACACTGAAAATAGAGTTATCTCCCATACCCCAGGTCTACACCCTTCAGTAGAATGCAAGGTTGTACATGTCTTATCAAATCCTATAAAACCAATATGTTCAGGTTATTTCAGTGAAATACTGTTCATATGAGAATATAATATTTGTGCTCCGTCGTGCATCTGTTTTTTCGACGGAGTCGTTAAGCCCGCTTTTGGCCTACTTTTGCAACTATGGACGCTTTTGCCTGACATTTTAAAGATGAAAATATTTTCGAGCTTTTTGATTGGAGAATAATACAAATTTGGTAAGAGTTCGGAAAGCGGATCTCAAGTACTTGCAGTGATTTTCCGACTGCGTTTTTGGATCGAATATCGGCCCCAGTCCCAATGTGAAAACAGATTTGTTCCCCAATTTCATGGGGGAAAATTTCCAATTTTTTGGTGATAAAATTATTTGTAAAAATCGTTAATAAAAGCTTTTTCAAATGAAATTAAAAGTCGAACATTTTCACGCTTATATAAATGACCAGTAGCTCTTTTCACAAAAAATCGTAACTATAGTCCTAACTTTTTCACTTAAAATTATCTTACGACAATTCCTAAGTCCTTTTCACAAAGATTATCTTATGACAAATTTTAATCTTACGACTAAAATTACACTTACGATAAAAATTCTTCCTTAGGTGTACTCGATACAACATTATGTGATAAAGTTTGTCAGTGATTTGTGACAGGTCAGTGGTTTTCTCCCAATACTCCAGTTTTCTCCACCAATAAAACTGACCGATATATTGCCATCTTTCTTAGCAACCTAGTTTCATTTCCATAGTACAACAAAACATTTTTTCTTAAATAAAATTATTCTATAAAATATCCCCGGCACTGATTTATAAGCAGTTTTTTATGCTATGATGTGTTTGTATGTTTATATTGAATTTGTATCTAATATATGAATCGGTCACCAGTAACTGCACAAAATATGAACGGGTATGATTTTCGTATAAAGGAACATTTATAATGCATGTAAATTAAAATGATCTATAATAATTATCATTACTTGGAGTTGTGCGTCACCATCCATGCATGGTTACTTTAAGTAGAATTATTTTTTTAAGGGAGTGCGAAAAAAAACCTATTCATATAATTCATTTTATCGGTTATTTGTCAGAAAAATATTTACCCCGCCCCTTTTTTCAAATTAATCCCATCCCACATAAAATTAAACACTTCTTCTTTTACTGATGAAAATTTATTCGGATTTTTCTGAGATAACCCAAATTAAGCTGTCTTTACCATCTGTCAATCACGAAGACGAATAAATATCCCTGTTATATATTTATATTAATATAACAGAAGAATGTACACAAGTTTATGTATTGCCAGAGTGTTCGATGACCATCGAAGTTGCCAGAAATTAATAAATTATATTACTAATATAAGGCAATATCAAAACGATATCATTGGATCCAGAAACTTCCAGTCCTAAAGCGACTGTTCATACAAAACTTTTGTAAGCGGAGACTGTAGATGTCTAGAAGAAAATCCCGTATTCCATTTTTTTTTAAATAAAAAATAATAATAATAATAAAAAGAAGAATTTTTACCAAGTTTGCTAGTAGTCTTTTCAATTGTCGATCGTTCCCAATTTGAAATATAAAATTAAAAGAATTAACCAGATTTGTTTTCGTTTTTTTTCACTTACGATAAAAGATAAGACAACTATTTCTCTTAAGATCAAAATTTTACACTTACGACAGGGTAGTTTTACACGTAAAGTTAGGCTATTTTCACACTTAAGATTATCGTAAGTATTTTTGTGAAACTCTTTTTAATCGTAGTTTTACACTTACGACAATTTTTTATCGTAAGATTTTTTGTGAAAAGAGCCGTATGTTACTATTTTTTTTTTTTTTGATTAACCAGGCTAAATACTACGCACAAGATATCGGGGACCACTACAGTATATTGGGTCGCTTGATTTGTTTACCGGACTGCGATAAAACTTCATGAAAAACGAAAGCAATAAATGTTATTTAAATGAATTTAATTAAAAAAAAAAAAAAAAAAAAAAAAAAGTAAATATGTCATATGATTTACGTTGTTAATTTTTTTGTCAATTCATTTGGGAATTAAAAACGAAAAGCAGTTGATGAATACGCGAATTATTGTTTTTTAAAAGTTAAAAATAAAAATGTCACGATCACCGTGACGATGCTGTATAATTCTAAATAATTTGTTAAGAAATTGACGAATAAAGATGGAAGCAAGTACATGTAATTTGAATCCTCTGGATTAAAAAAGTTTATACTTCCCCCAGGAGAAAACGAGATTGAATTAAGCTGTTTGTGCTTTGTGTTTGTGTTTGTGACGTCTTCTATCTAATCCCATTAAAAAAATATCTATTCCAGGTATTCCAAAAGATATTGTTGCAACCTATTTGCTGCTTTTGTTGTTGTTGCAATTAGTATCTAATTAATTATTGCATGTGATGTAGCTGTATTTTATGTCAAATATTGCAGAAAAGGGGGAAATATTAAGTGTTATTAATAAAAATTAGAAATTGGAATGAAACATTTTTTTTCATATGGAGTGAAATCAAGTATGACTTAAATCGTAAAATATATTTTAAAACATATTTGTACCTTTGAAAAAAACATGAATCTTAAGAATTTCATTACAAAATGAAGAAATGTAAGGGCATGCATATGTCTTTTTATTATTTCATGTACAAAAAATGTAGTTTAAAAAATAATAAGTTCTATGGATGTTGAAATATAAATGTATTGATAGAAATATCACTTATTCATGTTTGTATCTATGTTTTTTTTTTATTAGAATAAAAATGATACATTTTTATTTTTTAGTTCTCCATTCTCTAATCAAGATTTACCTGAAGTTAATGAGTTTTTGTTTATACACCCTAAGCCACAATGTTTGCACATTTTTTATACAATAGTTACAGCTATTCCCACTTAAAATTTTGTATTTCTTTAATGAGTTTTAAAAAAAGTGGGATTAGGTGAAGTCAACACTACCGGTCATTGACACTACTGATACACCATGCCCAGAAGCTGAACACCTTGTTATCACTGCCGGTGTCACTCCAAAACCAACTAATTCAAATTCTTTATTACCTAAAACAACACAGCTTCAAATGACATCCAACAATATGTAAATAGTGCAAATAGTGGTGATGTTGATATTCTCAATCTGACTGTCATACACTCTGATTCGGACAGTTGTGCTTCAGAGGTTATGGTACCAGATGCAAGGGTGAACAGTTCAATGAAAAATGAACAAAAATACCCATGGCTATATGACAGTGTGTTACACCAAGGGTATTTATGTAAGTTTTGTGAACTGTTTTGTGGTCATTCTTCCTCATTACAAGATTTGTTACTGTTGGCATTAACCTTGGTACAGTATGATTGCTATTCTATTACTGGGCCTTCAAACTAATAAATATATTGTTCTTCCCATCTTTTCGCAATTCACATAATTTACGCGCTATAATTTTTCCAATAATAAGGGACCCGGGACCCAGATACAAATGAGTAGGAAAATCACTGACTTGTAATAAGCAAGTCGAATTTAAAGCACGTTGTAATAAGCAAGTCGGATTTAAAGCACTTGTAATAAGCAAGTCATTTAGTAGTTTGCTGATTGGTTGCATCCGTCGTCCTACACCCCACATAGACAAAGAGAGTTTGAGTATAACTGATAATTTATTACTTTTAATGGTATATCTGTATTAAACTTTAAACTTAAGGGATATTCTCTTAAATTACTGACCAAAGTACCATATGTCGTAAAGTTTTATTTTCAATGTATTATGTAATCTTCAGGTGAGCGACTGGAGATATTAGATTTAAGATTAAATTAAAATCATCTATTGTAGTTTTTGTTGAAGCCATGCATTCAGTTTGAGATTTTACCACGGATAGGAAACAATATGCACCTCCCCCTTTTTTTTCACCTCACCTGACCCAAAGGGTGATGTGAGCTTTTGTCATCACTTTGCGTCCTTCGTCCGTCTGTCCACTATTACTAAAAATATTCTCCTCTGAAACCACTTGGCCACTTAAAGGAGACAGGAAGTGAATTTTGTCTAAACTACAACTAAATGATAAAACGTTTATATATATTTTAGAAAAGGTCATAGAATGCTTTTTATAAAAAAAATTCACGTCCTACCCTTATAAAATCGATATTGAAAATCAATTAATATTCCGCGCGCAATTTACTTGCACGGTTATCTACCTTTAAGTAATACGTCACACGTGCCATTCAGTTGATGTAAACACACTGCAAACTACCTGAACATATTCAAAATTAATAATATGCGACGTGCAATTAAAACATGCAAACACGATATTATTGTAAAAGTATATATTTAGTATGGTGTGATGTGTAGCATATAAATGTAAAACTGTCAGGCCAAGGGATAGGAATGTTTAAATTTCCGCAAGTTATGGATTTCGTTCAATCGAATAGCTCTACTGAGTAGTACCTTTGTGCAAAGCTCTTTACAAATGAACAGTTTGTGGTAAATCCCTTATTTGTCGCTTCCATCGGGTATAAAATGAAGAAATTAGTTGTAAAGCCTGACGCTGAACCAATTTTTTTTTAACTTGCCGACAAAGGAATCAGTGTGGAAGAAAGAGAAAAGTTTGTCGTCACTCTCAAGCTGCCGCAAAAGGAATACGAACAGAGGT
>MJUT01034513.1:40285-70432 GCA_002080005.1 Gigantidas platifrons
CGGTTTCTAAGTAACTGTTTAAAATATATGTCAATTCATGGAAATTACCAGAAACATTTTTTTAATATGCCCAGTTTGAAGCTAGTTGTCTTAATTTATTTAATTGGCATTCCCAGTGATCCATTGATTTTATTTATTTTTTAAGCAAACTGAGTACAGGAATAAGAATAGAGTATGTTGAGAATGGACTATAAACACATAACTGTTTATTAATTTTCAATCAATGTATTATGACTTTATAATCATCAGAAATTTCTAATTGAAAATTGTATACAGCTTTTCATTTCTCTTGTTCACTTTTGGACAAAACCATGTACCCTGAGAACCAGACAAGTCAAAACAGATGAAAATAAAGAATCATTTACAACCTCAAAGTTGAAAAGAACAAAAACAACACTGAAAACAAAAGCTTAATCAATAAGACCCCACTGATCCAATCAACAAATCAGGGATGGAATTAAAAACAAAAACACAAGAAATGAATTAATTTACATGTACATGTAAAAGTAAAACTGATACAATGACTCAACTACAATGTGAATAACTTGAAAATATGAACAAAGCATTTTAGATATCCAAACTTGATACAAGATTAATGAATTAGTATATCGCTGGTCAGTCTGGGTGGTTGTATAACAGAACATGCATTGTCAAGTTTTATTTCTGTGTACTTTTAAAATTTTGAACTTCTGTCAAGGTTTTTACATTTTCTATAGAACATTTTAGATGTTGCTGAAAGTCATTCATAGTCATGATAGTCAGTAAAATCATACTGCAACCAGGCCCTAAAGTTATAAAAACTTTTTGAGCTGAGTTTCCAGCTCAGACTCCAGGATTGACCAATATCAAAACTGGAAATTTTATTACAAGGATATTTGAGCTTTAAGACTCGGCTCAGAAAGTTTTATAACCTTGACACCTGGACTAGAATAACAAGATATTGCAAAAGGAAGCACACAAAATTGACATTTTCAACCATTAATTTATATGTTCAGAATGCACCAGTGTGCAGGATTTTACGTCTAATTTTTTTCAATTTCCTGGGCCTGGGGGGGGCAAGCCCCCCCAGATCCCCCACACATAGCGCGCTGCTATGCGGCGCGCACGCCTTGGGCCTGTTAAAATTCTATTTTGGCCTTCTACAAAAAAATAAAGGGAATACCCTGCATTAATACCTTTCATCTCGCCGCTAGTCCTCGTTGATTCGTTTAACAAAATGTTTATCTAAGAATTACAACAGCAGTTACCTTGATTAAACCCTACTTGACTTGAAAAAATAGCTTCGTTCACTCCAAATCATCTTTTTCAATATCCGACGATTACCAAAACGAAACTGACGACCTTGAATTTACGTTTTTCTTTCATGCACGATAACTCCAGTTGCAAATCCGCGGGAATTTGTTGGCGAAACTTTTAAAGCGGGATTTTGAATGTGAATGGTGTGGAGTTATCGTGCACGAAAGAAAAACCCTGAGTAAGCCTGAATGTAAATTCAAGGTGGTCAGTTTCGTTTCGGTAACCGTCGGATGTTGAAAAAGATTATTTGGAGTGAACAAATTTATTTTTTGAAGTCCAGTAGGGTTTAATCAAGGTAACTGCTGTTGTAATTCTTAGATAAACATCTTGTTAAACGAAATGAGGAGGACTAGTGGTGAGATGAAAGGTATTAATGGAAATAAAACGAGTTGAAGCGTGGCTACCGACGACATTTGTATCTCCCTTGTCTAGTGTATATATATGTGGATAGTCGATCTTTTTATTCACCGGGAGCAAGTCCCTGTGGCCTCTAATAACTCGACGAGATTTCTCATAGTCGGCTTTGGAAATCCCCTCTATATTTTATCTTTCTGTCGATCATTTATCTGGTCAAATCACAGTCGCTTGAATTTCAATGATTTAAATAAAGGAAGAGTAAAAATAATATTGTATATATATAGTATATAGGGGAAGTTATGAAATGCATTTTTGCACCAAAATGTAAACAATCGTCTTTAGGCCTAAACAGACGCAAAGTGATACGCTTCGTGGATATTTTTCTACACTGGACATGTTTTTTTTTATTCATCCATATTGTAAGAACCTTCATTCCAAGCATTTTGCAAACGTATGGGCCATTTTTTCACTGACGTTCAGCATCTGAGTTTGTTACAGTCGCCATGGTGGTACTCTTCAGCAGTTCAATGTTTCCCAAGGTGTTTTTACTTTTATAGGACATTCAGGCTGGTAATAGAAAAAAATTTACCAGACCGAAAAAAATTGACAGTCAAAGATACTTACAAAATGTTAATAATTTTGTGCTTGTGGTATCTGATCAGTTAATTCCAGTTATTCTAAGTGCAGACAAGACGATGAAGAGACAAAGAATGATTCTTTTCCCCAGAGCATGAAGCAAAACCTTTAATCAAATATTTATTTCTGTCTACATGTTTATTGCATACTTGTGTTTTTTTTTTTTTTACAAGTACCCTCCCCTTTTTTTCCTTTTGAAATATGACTGTGATCTAATGCCACCCAAATGGTAATACATGTAACTCATATTTGTGTTATCTTCAGCAGGAGAAAGATGTCTGCCAATTAGCTGAGATTTCTATAACTATATTTAGCTACATGTATCTAGAGCCTAGTAATATTAATATAGCACAAACGTATATTTTTGTTGTCATGAACACTGGCAGTCAAAAATGTAGTTATTATTTGTCAGGCCTTAAATCAGATTGCAACAATTGAATGAAGTTACTGTAGTTCAAAGTCTATTTGTTAATTGCATAGGCATTTACGTTTACACATGTATTGTATGTAAATAAACAGTTCGATAGATCGTAATATTAAGGCAAAAAAAAAAATATGTGTGTTTAGGGTTTCATCCCTAAAAAAAATAGGGTAGGTAGGGATTTTTTTTTTTTTTATTTGATTTTTTTTTGGTGTAGTATATGTATTCACTAGCTTATTATTATGTTCTAAGTATGTCAATATGATAAATTAAGCAAGTCTGGCAAGAATCTATTAGAATTCAGGCAAGAAATTAGCTCTCAAAGGAGCATTATAAATAAGTATTTCCATCCTAATATTTTTTACTTCATTTTAAATTTTGAGCCTGTTTTTTTCAAATTGTTCCATATTAAAATGAAATGGTTGGGCCAAAAAAAAATATGATTAATTTTTTTTTACTATCGGCAAAACCGGAAATAATCGTTTCCGGTTCTGGTATTTCATTTTCGAAATTTCCGGTAAGCCGCCATTTAAATTTGTTAAGGCTGTTTTATGACGAGTTACGCAGTTTTTCTTCATTCTTTGCTCTCAATTTCAACAAAAAGCTAGCGGTTGAATAAATCAAACATTGCTGCTGATTAAACAACAAAAATTGTTATCCAAATTCTGTGTACTTTTTGTAAATTTAACAGCCACAGCCACTTAAAGGTTTTTTGACAACTACAATATTATACACAAAACTGAAAGTGAGGAAATTTAGCACACTCGCAATTTTTTCGAGTTCTATTTGGATTTTACTCGCTAAATGTCATTGTTACTCGCATTTAGCGGGTGCGAGTATTTCCCATTAAATTCGATCCCTAAAATAGGTTCTCCACGTCCCGACCAAAAACACCCAAAAAAAAGGTTAGGGTCGGCGGTAAAAATTAGGGTCGGTCGGGAAACCCTAAACACACATATTTTTTTTTGGCCTAACCCGGTGTCGAGTATAAAATATCAATGTGGATGGATAAAAATGTGAAGCGTCCCCATGCATTTTAATGAATTTTGAATGGCCAACACTCGCAAATGTGAGCATATTAAACATGAGTACTATGATTTATGTCACAAAAATGAGAAAAAATTTAATCAAAAGTTCGTTTTGCTGAAAGTAGATTTGGACAAAAAGTTCGGTCAACATTTCCCATAGCACACTGGGTTGCGTCCCCTTTAAAATGGCGCCAATGTTGTTTGTTATTGAACGAAATTAAACAAATCTAGGCCTCAATAGTGAACAATACCATCATCATCAATGACTGATGAACTACATTAAATATTTTCTTACCGACAAAGAACAGATCGTTCGGACTTTCGGTCCGGAGTTCCGGTAAACATCGGACCATGCTGATTTTTACCGACAATCCTTCGGAAAGACTGCAGTGGATGAGAAATACTGTTTCAAAGCATCTGTAAAATCATAAATTTAGCGGTAATCACTTCATATGAATTTTAATCAATTAATTAGATCATTTGAGAAATTTAGAAAGCAATATTTGACTGTTCAATGTTTCACTTGTACGAATATAAGGGGAGATAATCTACAAAGTTGAAATGGCGCAAAATATAAAAATGACACCAAAATTCGATGATGACGTTTTGTAGCTTGTTTCATGGTAAGAAAAACACAGCAAAACCTTGCTTTTGCATACATTTTAAGTAGGGGTACACAATTTTACCTATGTGCTAGATATTTTGAGTCCCTTGATGTCTTGTCCTGATCCGGAAAATTGCAGTTGTTGACTCGAAATTAGAAAACTTTTCATTCACTGCTGAAGAGTAACAAACTCAGATGCTGAACGTCAGTGAAAAAATGGCCCATACGTTTGTTAAATGCTCGGAATGAAGGTTCTTACAATACGGATGAATAAAAAACATGTCCAGTGTAAAAAAATATCCACTAAGTGTATCACTTTGCATCCGTTTAGGCCTAATGACGATTGTTTACATTTTGGCACAAAAACGCATTTCATAACTTCCCCTATATACTATATGAAAGCTCAATTTTTTTTTATTTAACATAGAAGTCTATGGAGAATTCTTTAGTGGTATTACACCTTTTAGGAAAAATCAAGAAATTTAATTTTGATTGTTCCATGCTCAAATTGGCTTTGGATAGTCACAACAGACCAAGTTTGACATTTTCCACACCAAAATATACAACATTTTTTTACTCTTCCTTTATTTAAATCATTGAAATTCAAGCGACTGTGGTCAAATCAACTTGCTTTTTAGACATTCATGTCAATTTAACTTAGAATTTTATCCAAATCGGTCACGGATTGTATCATTTGAACATCAATCAACAGAAGTGACATTTTCAATCAATAGGCAGAATATTCTCTGGTTCCTGGTCTATAAATGTCTGTCCGATACTTGTCCAGTAGAGAACTTCTGAATCGTCCAGAGTGGAACCAAACGGTATGATACTATACGATTGTTCTGCTGTTCAAATTGTCACTTCCGTCAACAACTACCAATAACTTTTATGTTGCCTTTAAATGGTTGTAAGCCTTAATTGGAAGTTAAAAAAAGATGCCAAAAATTCATGATAACAAAATCGTTGTTTCCTTGTTATGTCCTCTGGCTTTGTAATTTTGACACAATTATTGTTTTCTACTCATTGGGATGTTTTTGTTCCCATGTTATGTACAATGCATGATTATATCATGTTATGTGTGCATACTCTTTTTGAAGAAACAACTTAAATAAAACATAAATAATTCTAATGATTAAATTAAATTTCATTTTTCAGATTAACGATCAAAAGAACTGAAAATTAAATAATCACCATGGGATCAGTGTTCGGGAAAATCTTCTCACAATTGTTTGGTAAAAAGGAAATGAGAATATTGATGGTTGGATTAGATGCTGCTGGTAAAACAACAATCCTGTATAAATTAAAATTAGGAGAAATTGTAACCACTATACCAACCATAGGTAAGAAACGTCGGCTACATACCTGTAACATATTTATTTAATTGTAACCACTTTACCAACCTGTAATATTTATATTTAATTGACTGCAGACAGCAACTGGTACAGTACAGTCAAGAGACATAGCGTGATAAATCACTTGGATAGACATATATGATATCACTCATCTGTGTGATTTACATATCTTGTTCTCTGAAATATATCTTCAAAGTTTCTTGGGGGCCATTGTGGTTGTGATCGTATGGTAGTTGGATATACAACTACCTGTGTAATCATTGCCTATCACCACTAAAGTTGTGAGTTCGAACCCTGTTTATGGAGAGGTGTACTTGATACAACATTATGTGATAAAGTTTGTCAGTGACTTGCATCAGGTCAGTGGTTTTCTCTGTTACGCCACTTTCCTTCACCAGTAAAACTGACTGCCACGATATAACTGAAATATTGTTGAAAGTGGCTTTAAACACTATAAACCCCACCTAAACCAATCTTAAAATTACCTTTGGATTTAGAGTGTTACTATCACCCAAAAGTCATATCAAAATAAGTTAATAGAATAAACAGACCAAAAGATATGTTAGTATTACTAAGAAAAGTGATACGTCTATCACGCTATGTCTCTGACTGTACTGTAACTGTTGAACAAACAATAATGAATTGAAATTATGTATGGTTCTTTGAAAAGAGGGTGTCCTAATAATTCCCATCATTGTGTTAAAAATTTGACAAGCGATTTATTAAACACTCACTACCTTCACAACCATGTTCAAAAATATTTTTTGATGTTTTAAAAAAAAAACTACCTGTGCAATCAGTGCCTATCACCACTAAAGTTGTGAGTTCGAACCCTGTTCATGGCGAGGTGTACACAATACAACATTATGTGATAAAGTTTGTCAGTGGTTTTCTCCAGGTACTCCAGTTTCCACCACAAATAAAACTGACCACCATGATATAGCTGAAATATTGTTAAAAATGGGGTTAAACACCATAAACCCAACCTCTTCTCTCAAAACCACTCGACAAATTTAATCCAAACATCTACATGTATGATCTATGAAGGAACATGTATATGAACATCTTACTTTTATTATATCATCACTGAGACATGTTTGTTTTCTTTTGACAGGTTTTAATGTAGAAACGGTAGAATATAAAAATATAAGTTTTACTGTATGGGACGTTGGCGGGCAGGATAAGATAAGACCGTTGTGGAGACATTACTTCCAAAATACACAAGGTTAGTACATTGTATATACAGGGATTGAACATTATGGACCTTTCAGTTTTAAACCTTGAACGTATGTATCATTGTTAGGAAGGTCCTAGTTTTTTTAGAACATTTTAAGCAATCATCAATAATCACCTTGTGCCATTTTAATTGATTGGCTTTACATTGTTGTGAGAAGATATGACCCAAAGCTGTCTCAAAAGACCTTGGGGGCATTCAAGGGAATATGGTTTCCTTAAAAATGTTTGATCAGACCAAAATTGTTTATAGGGTGGTTTCATGGTTTATTTTTATCACAAGGCACTAGATTCACTGCCCAATATTCAAAACAATTTCACTTTACAGTGGAACTTGTGCAATCCGACACCTGAGTTTTCCGACTTCCTGTGACATCCGACAAAAAATTATGGTCCCGAAGTATTTTGTTAGCTAAAATAAAACCCCAATATTCTGACATCCTGTACAATCGGACACATTTCCCTGGTCCCTTGGTGTGTCGGATTAGACAGATTCCACTGTATAACTATATATAAATAAGCCCCCCTATCGGGTACGAGTACTGGTTTACTGTGATTGACGTAGTTACATGCAGAAGACGATTCTCTGTAAACCAGGATCAACATATGTTTTATATTTCCTGCCTTTTTGTTTGTTTTCTTGAAGTTAATAGCAACAATGGCGGTTCTCTTTGCACAAAAAAACTGGATAAGCGTTTGTGACGGGTGCCGTTAAATATAATTGCTAATGAAAATTTTTAACGAAACGAGCAGATCTATGATTTGATGCACTAGATGTTTAAAGAGTTTAATAAGATGATCAAAAGATCATGTCGACATGTCGAACTATAATCAGAATGTCCTGGGGCACAGCTAATACCCAATGTTAAAATCTGAAGTCAATATTGAATGGTCACAGACCTCACACCTACTATAATAGCATGAGATTATAATTGTTAGAATGCTAAAATAGATGATGACAATTACAAGATGCAACTTTTATATTTGTATATGTGAGGAAAAAATGGCAATAAACCCCACATTGTGACACTCGTCAGAAAAAAAAAGAATGTGTTTCCAATTGACTGACTGACCCAAACATTTCTTGGAGCATACCAACTTAAAAAAATCAGCAGAATTGTGATTCTCTTTCCATGCTTGATTGATAGTTTTCAGGAAAAGTTTTTTAGAAATTTTTGTTATTTTTATTTAAGTTGTTATATAAATTTACTGCCATAATATCATATTACAACATACATTGAAATCTCTATTTAATTATCAACAATCCTGTACTGTATTATTCTGTATAACAGGGACCGTTGTGGCCGTGATCATATGGTAGTTAGATTTACAACAACCTATGCAATCAGTGCCTATCACCACTGATGATGTGGGTTCGAATCTTTTTTTTTCTTTCAAAGCTTTTCTTTTACACCTCCTGTTTGCATCAATACTTCAAATGCGTTGTGTCTCTCAGTGGCATTGACATCATTTCTCTCTTTCAATTTCAAGGGACAAGTATCAAAACGTAATTCTATAACATTGTTCAGTTTTTTATCAAAATTACATGTATATAAAGTTTCAACCCTATCTTCGAATTCAGGGTGAAAAACCTCGGGCGAACTGGAACTGGACACTGATACTTTAGCACAGGTAACAAAACTGCATTTCGGCAGTTCCTTCAAGTCGCAAACACCTTCCCATGTCCGATCGATTGATTTTGAGCACACATCCTCATTGTCCCTTGAAATTGATTAGGAAAAAATTGCTTCCGCGCTGGTGCTTTTCCAACTCGCCATTAGTCATCACTTTTACAGCAGCGAAGCTTCAGCATGTTCAGATGCTGCGTTCATTCATAAATCTGGTTCCTTCAGAGTTGAGCAATGGATTTTGTTCATTTAAAAAAGTGTAAACCAGTTCCGAACGTAAATTCTGGAACAATATCGGAACTAACGGTCACGATTTCCGGTAACCAAAAAAAAAAAGTCGTCACAAATCACCCAAAAAATATTTTCTAACGGTCTGTCGGGTACGGGAAACAAACAATTTTTAAATTTTGGCCTAACTTTGATATTATTAATATATTGGTTTTTCACTCTTTCTTTTGTTTTTTTTTTTGGCTGCATAGGTTTGATATTTGTAGTAGATAGTAATGATAGAGAAAGAATAAATGAAGCTAGAGAAGAATTACACAGAATGTTACAAGAAGATGAACTTAGAGATGCTGTTTTATTAGTGTTCTGTAACAAACAGGTGAGAGGAGATATAACTGGACTTTCGCTTGATGGCACACACATCCAGGGAAAAAACTTTACAGGGACCCAGTAGCTAGAGACCACTAAGACTTGGCCTGGACTTGATAGCACACACTTCAGGGACAAAACTTTACAGGGACCCAGTAGCCAGACACCACTAAGACTTGGCCTGGGCTTGATAGTACCCACTTCAAGGAAAAAACTTTACAGGGACCCAGTAGCCAGAGACCACTAAGACTTGGCCTAGGCTTGATAGCACCCACTTCAGGGAAAAAACTTTACAGGGACCCAGTAGCCAGAGACCACTAAGACTTGGCCTAGGCTTAATAGCACCCACTTCAGGGAAAAAACTTTACAGGGACCCAGTAGCTAGAGACCACTACGACTTGGCCTGGCCTGGGCTTGATAGCACCCACTTCAGGGTAAAAACTTTACAGGGACCCAGTAGCTAGAGACCACTAAGACTTGGCCTAGGCTTAATAGCACCCACTTCAGGGTAAAAACTTTACAGGGACCCAGTAGCTAGAGACCACTAAGACTTGGCCTGGGCTTGATAGCACCCACATCAGGGAAAACACTTTACAGGGACCCAGTAGCTAGAGACCACTAAGACTTGGCCTGGGCTTGATAGCACCCACATCAGGGGAAAAACTTTACAGGGACCCAGTTGCCCAACCCCACTAAGACTAAGGCCTGGTCTTGATGGCACACACATCCAGGGAAAAAACTGTACAGGAACCCAGTAGTTAGAGACCACTAAGACTTGGCCTGGGCTTGATAGCACCCACTTCAGGGGAAAATCTTTACAGGGACCCAGTAGCCAGAGACAACTAAGACTTGGCCTGGGCTTGATGGCACCCACATCAGGGAAAAAACTTTACAGGGACCCAGTAGCCAGAGACCACTAAGACTGCCTGGGCTTGATGGCATCCACTTCAGGGAAAAAACTTTACAGGGACCCAGTAGCCCAAGACCACCAATTGAATACTTGGCCTGGGCATAATGGCACCCACATCAGGGAAAAAACTTTACAGGGACCCAGTTGCCCAACCCCACTAAGACTTGGCCTGGTCTTGATGACACACACATCCAGGGAAAAAACTTTACAGGGACCCAGTAGCTAGAGACCACTAAAACTTTGCCTGGCCTTGATGGCACCCACTTCAAGGAAAAAACTTTACAGGGACCCAGTAGCCCAAGACCACACAGATTCGACCAGGGCCCTTGAAAATATTCAAACAGTAGCCCAGCTGGCTACTGAAATTATGAACATTTCATGTGCAAAGTCAGTTTCTGTGCCACATGAAGTACTAAAAAGAGGGATTTGTGTATAACTTAGATTTATTACGCAATGTGCAATGTCTCGTACTGTGCTGTAGATATCGTGAAGTCTAGGGCTGACCAAAAAAAAAAAAAGCTAATCAGAATGGTGTATAAACTATTTATAAGATTTTGATAGGAGTAAAAAGATAGTACATAACTCAAAACGTTACAGCCATTCAGGGTTTATGATGTACATGTGTGCAAATTGTCTTTTGCATTGTAAAGTAATAAGAGATGAAAAGTTTTCCTCTGATCAACAGATAGTCGGCTTTCTCTATATGTATGTATCGAGGTGCTGCCACAGTTTTACAAAATGTTGATTATGAAGGGAGATGGGATAAGGCATGATTATAAATAAATGTATAGACCAGCAGCACATGTCTTGATGAAATGTTTTCAGTCTCTTTATCACTTTTAAAACAAAAAATATGGAAGGATGTAGCCTATTTATAATGTATTTTCATGTAATGTTATTTCATGGATACTTGTGGCAATATATTTTTATGAGTCCAGAAGACATTTCTGAAAAATTGTAAAAATGTAAAATTTGAAAACTTTGGTGAATTCCAACTGAAAATGGTGATTCCAAGACTCATCCAAGCGAGTTGCAAGACTCGCTATTTTTTGTGCTATTGTCCCAGTACCTGTTGCAAAAATTGTAGGAGGCCATCGTGGCTGTGATCGTATGGTAGTTGGATTTACAACTACCAGTGTTTTCACTACAAATTTTGATAAGGGGAGATTTCAGAATTATAGACGGAGAGAAAATTCGGCCGAAAGTCAGAAAGCCCCCAGTGGGTTCAGTGAAAAGCCCTGGTAAGGGTGCAAGTGGAAGCACCCCAGCCGATTTTTGATTTGGTGAATTTTTACTTGCTTATGAGGGCATTTCCTAACTTTAAAAAATCTTCTTGACCATTGAACAATTTTTCATTGAGAATGATTTCTCAAGATTAACAACCATCAGTCATTTTCCATTGTTATTTCTGAGAAAGATGTCACATGGTTCTGCAATTTTTCAGGTCAAAGATAAATGTACAAGTTAGGTAGGCAGTAGAAATAAGCTTGATCATTCAGAAAAGAAATATGGTCAGAAACTAATACCATGCTCTTTTGCTTACTTTAATAGAAAACATAACAGTGGGTTATATTCCCTTCACTCTTTCAATCAATTAATTCAAATTATTTTAATCACTATCGTCTTTCTGCTTTTTTTGGACAAAAATTCAATATTGATTTCTGCCGCTTCGTCGATGTTATCAATGTCATTCGGACCAAAGCTGTAGTCGGCCTCAAATCTTCCGTTGGAATGATTAAACTTTTATTTATTATTCCTACTGTGAATCGTAATATTTTAACATAAAGAAATAATTAATTCTTCCCTTCTTAAGCCTTCGGTCATTGCATATTTATCCTCTAAAGTAAACGAAACAGTTAGATAAAAACCGGAAGTAATTGAAATATTATAAATGGGACGAAAATGATTTGAGACCGAAAGAAAAAAATGGCCATCGACTCGTTTCTTTGTCACAGCAGTGCTTTTTCATACACGAAATTAAGGTCAAATCGTAACCAAGCTCAAACACTAAGATTTGTTTTCAATCCCCGAATTATAATCCCATGTTCACTCTGAGAGTACATGCCGGCAAATGACAAACTTACACAATTAAAATAGAAAAGACAACTGGGTTAATTTTTTTAACATTAAACCCATGCTTGAAAAATTCATAGCCGAGGATTTTTTAGCAATAGCCGGTGAAATGCACCGGTTCCTGGCATCAAATGAAAACACTGACTACCTATGCAATCAGTGCCTATCACCACTGATGTTGTGAATTCTAATCTCGATCAGGGCGAGGTATACAACATTATGTGATAAAGTTTGTCAGTGACTTGCGACAGGTCGGTGGTTTTCTCCAGGTTTCCTCCATGAATAAAACTGAAATATTGTTGAAAGTGGAATTAAGCACCATCTTAATCATTTATTTACCCATCTGTATTTGTAGGATCTACCAAACGCTATGAATGCTGCAGAAGTTACTGATAAATTGGGACTGCACAGTCTGCGTCAGCGAGGGTGGTACATCCAGGCTACATGTGCAACAAGTGGAGATGGACTTTACGAAGGACTTGATTGGTTATCAAATACACTTAAAAAATCAATGTAAAAGTGATAATGACAGTAGAACATTGAACATAATTTATTATTTGTTGAGGACAAAAATTGCATATGTTTTGAGGTGTTTTTTTTAATGGATGGAATCGATTGAAGGTTTAAAGCTCACAATCTGTGAACTCATTATTTTTTATCACTGTTAATTTGTACTGTGCTAGATTGTAACAAAATGAACCAATTATACAGTGTTTGTTTGTTTTTTTTTTCTCAAGTAAAAAAATTTTACATTCCAAAGATTTAAGAGACTTAATTAGGACTTTGTCGGCCATTTTATTTGATCACAGTAACAGTCTGAAATCATTTTGTTCCGAGGACAGCTATATAATAAAGCCAGTCTCTTATCTGGACGACATCTGTTCACATCAGCAACCTCCAAAGAGCTACAACATTCAGTATTGAAGGCTGACTTATTTTCCAACGGTTACTGTGGAAATATAGGTAATCCTCGGAATTGTATGAATTCATTTTACTTGTAGGGCCAAGTCCTAATAATTAAAAGGATAAACGAAATCCATACATTTGGCCATCTTCATTTACTAGATGATGTCTCACGTAAGAGAGGCAAATAAAAATCTTCTTGTCAAATGTACTTGATTTTTTTCAAAGGAGCGACAAATGACGATCTGCAGTCTCCTGTTCCTTTTTCAAAGGGAGACAATTCCTGTTTTCAAGGGGAGACAATTCAGGTTCATTTGATGAATGTCGGAACAGTGCAATGTCAGAGGATGTTTTCATATTAAAAGATATATTCAGTCATCTACAAAAAAAATTAAAAATAATCTTCATTTTCTGCTTTACCAGTGGTTTGTTTATGAACAAAACTGGAAATGTTCAGGACCCAGATATATGTATGCATGTATATATTATATAGAGTTTTCTCAGCATTTTCAAAAAAAAAAAAATAATAATACAGATATGGAAATATGCTAAAATTAAAATATGTATTTCAACTATTTCACTATGATTTATTTTTATTCATTTTTCATTTTGTTTCTCATTTATCATTGGATGTTAATTATATATTAAACTTGTAAGAGAACGTGATAATAATAATATTTAATTGTAAAGTTTCTCGTCAGATTTTTGTATCATTGTTGCGTTTTAACAAAATTTTGAGCCTTACATAAATTATATACAATGAAAATAATAATCCAATTTTTATTGAAAATAACAAAATTTGAGATTATCTACAGTGAATACAACAATAAACATGAATCTGGCAAACTAGAATTTTATATTTTATCAAAATCTACCAAGTGATCGGCTATTATGTACACAATTTATTTCTGAAAGTGTAACCGTTGATCATTGCCTGTAGCTCGCCTAAACTGATTCATACAGAAGAATAACTGTCAAAAGTTTAGATGACTGGTTAAATGAATTGAATATGTTTGTCTTTTTGATGGCTAAATGAAAACTTGTGGTATGAATTATAGTGGGAGAGCTACATTCAGTCTTCGCTGGTTGTAGATGCAATAAATTGTTGTAAGTTCTACAATTATTGGGAGTTTTGTATATCTAGTAAATGTTTATGTACAATCAGTGCTGTTTTTACCCCCTCTGTATGTAATTGTGGAACTCTCACTGAAAACTGTTTATGTATTTTGTAGAAAATAAACGTGGATACCAAATCGATTATAGAACTATTTTGCTTTTGCAGCACATGTGACCAAGGCTTGCAAAAACCATGTGGAGAGGCACAACATTTTCACCCTGGTTTCAATGAAATCTCCCTATTTTCATAGAGGGACTGTCGTGGTCGTGATCATATAGTAGTTAGATTTATAACTGCCTATGCAATCGGTGCCTATCACCACTAATGTTGTGGGTATGAATCCCAGTCAGTTGAGGTGTACTCAATTCAACATTATGTGATAAAATTTATCAGTGACTTGCGACAGGTCAGTTTTCTCTGGGTACTCCAGTTTCCTCCACCAATAAAACTGACCGCTATGATATAGCTGAAATATTGTTGAAAGTGGCATTAAATACCATAAACCTAACCCTATTTTTGTCCCTAAGGTGTTGTTTTAGTCATCCTGTCAGCATTTGGAAGTCATTTCCCCCCCCCCCCCTCAAGATCAATACTCGCTCGCATGGAGCTCTCAATGTTCCTGAAGATGGACCTAGATTGTACTCTGGATTTGATATTCAGTATTTTATTCCAAACTTGTTGATTGCATTTTTTTTTAAAAAGATTGTAGAGTAGCACATTTGTGAAAGACGGGGGTCATGCGGTAGCAGGGAAAGAAACATTAAAATATCAGCAAGCTCTTCGAAAGTTTCCCAGATTTTCCCTCACTCTGTCCTTAAGTCGACTGAAAGAAGTCTTGTTGTCCTGTTCTTAAAGTCTTGTGAGCCCGGAGGTGACTTTTTTCATTTACCATGTCAGAAACTGATCTAGTCGTGAGTAATTTTCTACTTCCTTGCACCAAACTTGCAATTGACTTTACAGTTATTGATTGATCTTCAATTATGTCTCCCTTTCTGAGGGAGACGCATTGTTTTCATCTTGTCTGTCCGTCTCAAAAGTTTGTACCCGCAAATCCTAAATTTTAAATGGGAACTCCTCAAAACTGCAGTATTGTTTAATTACTACATGGACATTAGAGGGCAGGTTGCTCAGACTATTTAACTCGGCTGAACTTTTCTGATTGAAAAGTATCCGGTGTCTGTATGTCGTAAACATTTCATATTTTCAACTTCTTCAAAACCACTGCAATCCAAGTCGTCATACTTACCACAAATGTTCCACTAGGGGCCCTGAAAAAATGTTGTATCTTTTTTGAGTGATTAGAAATCCAAGACGGGTGATTGGTGAAGACGTTTTCAATTTCTTCTCCAGAACTACTGGATGTGAAGTCAGCAGACTTGCCATAAATATTCCTTTAGTAGTCCTGAAGAAGTGTTGTTACTTTTCAGAGTGATTCTATATCCAAGATGGCCACCCCAGCCTCTAATTGGCCGAGACATTTCTTTTTTTTCCAAAAGTACCTCATATTAGATCACCAGGCTCGTCAGAAATGCCTCTGGAGGTACCCGTCTTCACGCTAACCCGCTTGCCAGAAGCCTGGGACAAGTAAAACTGGATTTGGACAAGTGAAAATTATGAAAGAATTTGTTTGAATAAATAGAAAATTTTTCTTGATTTGGCTTTCAGGCATGTAGGTGCAAAAAATTAGGCAAAGACTGAGGTACTGAAGAAGTGTCCACACTTTTTGAAGCAATTTGAAATCTAAAATGGTCGTTCTATCTTCTGATTGGACTAGACATTTTTTACTTCTTTTCCAGAAAAACTGCATCCAGACTTTACAGAAATCTTCCTCTGGGGAACCTTAATTAGTGTTGTCAAACTCAATGTCCAATTTTTACTTTATAAATTTCACATATCTCTCGCCTATTGAGAAAAACCTCATTTTAACAGTATCACATGGGGTTACCTATAAATTCATTTATATTCACATCATTAGCATAAAGAAAGACAACTTTTACTGATATATTTGAATATTATATTTACTGAAGAAATTTTTATTTTGAATATTTCAGTCTATGTATTCATTTATACAACATTATATGGTAAAGATTGTCAGTGACTACCAGATCAGTGTTTTTCTCTGGGTACTATGGTTTCCTCCTCCAATAAAACTAACCGCCATGATATAGCTGAAATATTGTTGAAAGTGGCGTTAAACACCATCAAACAAAACAAACAACCAAATCCTATGTACGGGATACAATGTTATGTAATACATTTGCAGTGTTCAATCTAGAGTGCGCCATTGCGCCATTCCCGCGATTTTTGTCTTTCTGGCGCGATTGAAATTGTCAACTGGGCCAAATCGGGCGCATTGCTTTTTTACCTTTTGAGATCGTCCCGGTAATAAATTCCGGAAATCAGTCCCGAAATATGTCAAGTTTTTACAAAGTATTTATCTGTATCAGTAGAGAGCTTTATGTAAAGTCGTTTTCAAGCGTCCAAGTCACGTTGAGAATTTGTTTGTCAAGGTAAATTTAAGCATGATGCGTGACAGGTCAAAGTCTAATCCCTTTTGGTATTCAAAGCCAGAGTTGTTTTCTGATATTGCCTCAGAGGCAGGCAATATCAGAAAACAACTCTGGCTGTGAATACCAAAAGGGATTAGTCAAAGTCATGAAGCGTATATCTTCATATTTTGCTCCCGCGGGGGAGAAAAGAGCGAAACCCACTGCCACTGATGAAAAGCAAAACGAAGCAATCACTACAAATTTAGAAAATCCTTCAGAAAGTGGAATTGAAGGTTAGAAAAAGAATGAGTCGTCGGGGTCGGTGAGTGTACCTGCTCCACGCAAGTTTCAACAGCAGTGGTCAACTGATACAAAATACAAGGAGTGGCTGCAGTACGATGCTAACAAACAAAATATGACCTGTTCTTTTTGTATTAAAACTAATAAAAAAAAAATCCTTTACGACCGGTTGCACGAATTGTAGAACATCTTATTACTATCACTTTGTGTCTGTCTTTTGATTTACTATTAATTTAAAATTCAAATTCAAACTCTTTTATTGACACAAACTCATCAACAAGATATGGTTATATCCCAATTATACAAGATGCATTAACATCACGTGGTGTCCGTTGTCTTTTGACATTGACCCCTAACTTCCAGATTTGGCCCCCTGTCAAATGTTGCCTGGGCCAACATGACCCCCTGTGACCAATTTCTAGATTGAACACTGCATTTGTAAAGTTTGTCAGGTACTTGTACCAGATCAGTGGTTTTCTTCAGGTACTATGGTTTCCTCCAATAATAAAACTGCCACAATATTACTGAAATATGGTGGAAAGTGGAGTTTAATATCATAAACACTCATTCAGTGTTTCCCTAAGATATTTAAGGTGAATGGACATTCGGTCCAGTAAAGGAGTATGAATAACTGGACCCAGCATCAAGTTTACAAGACATTCACATACTCCACAGAGGAGGTGCTCAGATTTCTACTGGTCATTTGGTCCAGTAATGAATCGCCTTTAACTGGACCCAAACCAATTTTTACTGCATATTGCCACATGTCCGATGAACCGTGAGAATGACTACCTAATTTTATGTCTTTTCACCTATTGAGAAAACCATCATTAGTAACAAAGAAAGATAACTCTTACTGATATATCTGAATATTTACTGAAGAATTGAATGATTATTAACGCCAACTCAATTTTTCAGCTATATCATGGCGAGAACAAGTAAATTTTCAATGAAATGATGATGAGGTCAGCTTTGTACTAGACCAACAGGCGTAGTTGGATTAGTGCTAGCTCACAGAAACAACAGTCTGTAGATAGACATGTCACTCCACTCAAACATAGTATCATAGTGCTGGCTCACAGAAACAACAGTCTGTAGATAGATATGTTGCTCCACTCAAACATACTATCATAGTGCTGGCTCACAGAAACAACAGTCTGTAGATAGACATGTCGCTCCACTCAAACATAGTATCATAGTGCTGGCTCACTGAAACAACAGTCTGTAGATAGACATGTCGCTCCACTCAAACATACTATCATAGTGCTGGCTCACAGAAACAACAGTCTGTAGATAGACATGTCGCTCCACTCAAACAGCAAGCTCACAGAAACAACAATCTGTAGATAGACATGTCGCTCCACTCAAACATATTATCATAGTGCTGGCTCACTGAAACAACAGTCTGTAGATAGACATGTCGCTCCACTCAAACATACTATCATAGTGATGGCTCACAGAAACAACAGTCTGTAGATAGACATGTCGCTCCACTCAAACAGCAAGCTCACAGAAACAACAGTCTGTAGATAGTGCTGGCTCACAGAAACAACAGTCTGTAGATAGACATGTCGCTCCACTCAAACAGCAAGCTCACAGAAACAACAGTCTGTAGATAGACATGTCGCTCCACTCAAACATATTATCATAGTGATGGCTCACAGAAACAACAGTCTGTAGATAGACATGTTGCTCCACTCAAACAGCAAGCTCACAGAAACAACAGTCTGTAGATAGACATGTCGCTCCACTCAAACATATTATCATAGTGCTGGCTCACAGAAACAACAGTCTGTAGATAGACATGTCGCTCCACTCAAACATAGTATCATAGTGCTGGCTCACAGAAACAACAGTCTGTAGATAGACATGTCGCTCCACTCAAACACATTATCCTGATTCTGAGCCAATCAGTCTTTTTTCCTTTCTCCTTAATGCTGCGTGCTTCGCGGAGATGCAACAAATACCAATTTTATAGTCTTTGGTTTGACACAAACCCACGATCTACCACACTGGAGGTGTGCACGGTAGTAACCATGACACCACTGGAGGTGTGCACGCTAGTAACCATAACACCACTGATGCGGTTATATTTACTAAAAAAAAATATTCAGTCTGTCTGATGTTTCATTTCTGAAAGTAAAGCCAGAGATTAGTTAAAAAATATATGTACATTTTTGTTTTATAATAATTGATATTGTTCAAATTATATGTTAATTAATTTTATATCACCAATACAAAATGAAGTCATTCTGTAATTTAAAAAAAAAGAATTTATTAATAAAAGGGGGAAAGTACATCTTTGACAAGGGATTGTGGATATGGTTTATGGTGTATGACTCAACTTTCAACAATATTTCAGTTATATGGTGGCGGTCAGTTTTATTGGTGGAGGAAACCGGAGTACCCGGAGAAAACCACTGACAAGTCGCAAGTCACTATCAAATTTGATCACATAATGTTGTATGGAGTACACCTTGCCATGAACAGGGTTCAAACTTACAACTTTAGTGGTGATAGGAGCTGATTGCACAGGTAGTTGTAAATCTAACTACAATACGATCAGGACCACGACGGACCCTAATATAATTCATATGGTTCCAAATATATGTTAATTAATTTTATATCACCAATACAAAAGTCTTTCTGTAATCTAAAAAAAGGATTTATTCCAAATAAAAAAGTTGGTGGAGTACATTGTACATCTTTGACAAGGGAATATGTGAAGATATATGTTTAAAACAACGAATTCATAATGAGCCAAAATGATATGAAAACATTTATTTTTTAATGAAAGCAAGCCTGGCCAAGTTGTACAAAAATATTTTTTTCCTGCTACAACAAAGGAAGTTACAGTCTGTATGTGTAGCTCTTCCTAAATGATATAAAAATGAAAATATTCAGTGCCTGTCACCATTAAAGTTGTGGTTCATGGCGAGGTGTACTACATTCAACATTATGTTATAAAGTTTGCCAGTAACTTGTACCAGATCAGTGAACTTCTCCGGGTACTCTGGTTTCCTCCACTAATAAAAATGACCGTCATGATATAACTGAAATATTGTTGAAAGTGGTGTTAAACACAATAAACCTAAAACATATTAAAGGGAATTCTTTAAGAATCATGCTTGCTTGTTACCATATAGATAAACACATATTGTTACAGGGGACTCAGGGGCTGCTCTGGCTCTCAAAAAGTAGGAGCCAGAAAAATCGTCAGGTGCCATTTTCGGGTGCCAGTTTTGAAAGTCAGGAGCCAGGTAAAATTTTTACAAGGAGCCAATTTTTTCGAACCGAAACTGTGGATGGAGATTAAAAAGCTATGAAAAACCTCCTAGGATGGGAACATACTCTGCAAATTAGCAACCAACTGATAAAACATAACATTGCCACGATTTTGATCTAATACAACCCAAATTGTAACCCCTCCCGGAGGCATATGTATTTTGTAAAAATACCTTTAATTAATCAAGAAGTTTGTATGTACAATTTTCCCTAACTTTTCAAACGGAAATTACAAAGAATTTTTCCCAAAAGATGAATTTGTGTGTGTATGGTTAGAGTTATGTTAATTAACGCCACTTTCAACAATATTTCAGTTATATCGTGGAGGTCAGTTATATCGTGGCAGTCAGTTTTATTGGTGGAGGAAACTGGAGTACCTGGAGAAAACCATCGACATGCCACAAGTCACGAACAAACTATATCATATAATGTTGTATGGAGTATACACCTCACAATGAGCAGGATTCGACCTCACAACTTTAGTGGTTATATGCACTGATTGCACATGTAGTTGTAAATCCAAGTACCATAGGATGACAGCCCCCTGTGTTGGGGGATGAGATATATGTGTTTGTGTATGCTCTGATTTCTGAAACTGACAATGCAAGTTCCTTTTAAACATTGATTTAATAATTGTACATTTCATTTCTATTTGTTACCATTAAAAGCATCACCACACACAAGTCAAACCAATACTAAGTACTAGTATTCTAAAATAAGAATATTGATTGAATGGTTGCTTAACATCCAGCAAGTATTATTTAAGATACTAGTATACATTTACAGTACATGTACTATATTCAGAACAAGAACAAGTTGAAACAAATATCAATTTGGGAAAATCAGACGGTCCAATCGGAAGCAAATTCGGACTGCCATTGGAAAAACGGGTCGTGGTTTTCGTATGATTTATAACTACCTGTGCAATCAGTGCCTATCACCGTAAGTTGTGAGTTTGAACCCCGCTCAGGCGAGGTGTGCTGGATACAACATTATGTGATAAAGTTTGTCAATGACTTGTGACAGGTCGATGGTTTTCTCCGGGTACTCCGGTTTCCCCCACCAATAAAAGTGACCGCCACGATATAACTGAAATATTGTTGAAAGTGGCGTTAAAGACCACGAACCACTGGAAAAAGATGGCGTAATGGATATTGTTGGGAAATTTTAATTTTTAACATCTCCAAGCGATGGACCTGGTGGTGGGATATTTTTTGTGCAAGAAATATAGATTGGTTATAAAATGTCTATAACATAATAATCCTTTATTTATCCTGGGATTAAATCAGGGAGTTACGGTTATTGTGTTTAATAACAATGATGTTGTCGAATACAACTCGACATGAACGGGACTCGAACTCATAACTTTAGTGGTGTTAAGCACTGATTTCATAGGTATAGTTGTAAATCCAATTTACAATACGAATACGAAATCCCCTAGATTGAATCGGAGTGTAATTTCTGAAAAGAAGATATATTAGCATTTTGATATCAGGTCATGTTAAACGTTTTCCTGGTGACAATCGAATTTCTGTTCAACATGAAAAATACGAAGTAAGTCATCTATCAAGTTACAAGTGGGTTTCAGAGAATTATAATTTTATATTTGAAATTTTAGACAGCCTATCGGAAGGCATGGGTGGCCTAAGGGGACATGTCCAATTTCCAAATTGACAGAAATATCTTGTAACCTATGCTTAGTACCACCAAGTGCCATTCTGTGGGATTTTGTTTGACCCGGCCCTCGTGCAGTTTACTTTTTGCCAAGGTGAAAAGCTAACAGACACAAGCGACGACGATGAACGCAAATGTCACATAAACAGAACTAGCTTATAGTTCTGCTTCCTTCAGTCTGTCTGAAAAGATTGGATTCCGGGTGAAATTTTTAGTTACGCTTGAGTCAAACTTTGGCGCACAACATTCCAATTTGGTACGATTTATTATTATAACCATGACGATAATTATCTTTCTAAGGTTATGTCCCTTGAAAATGATGAAATTACCTAAAGATTTCGCTTGGAAATGATATCTTGAGTAACAGAAAGTCATGTGATTACTTTATTATAAGTCAAGTAATAACGTTTTGAAAAAGGCACTGGCTACGATTACCTGGATTAGGTAATAATAATGAAAAATTAGGATTACCTGAGAGACTATATATACACTGTGTAGCATCACCACCGGATATAGGTACCCTCGAAGCGGGTGGAAAAACAAACGTGAAGTCAGGTGAGGTCAAATTCTTCTTATTTTCATTATATTCTACGTTTTGCTGACAAATAAAGTTTTGTGATATTGATTCCTAACAATGTAACTACTATTTAAGGCTGATTATGATCCATAATTGGCTTTCTCTCTCTTCAAATCGTCAGAATCGGACCGGGTGGTACCTGTTCAAAGAAGCATGTGACGAGTTCAAAGTTGTAAAAAACACGTTTTTCCTTAAACTATTCATTTGACGTTTTTGTAGAACAAAGTTTTATCATATGTAAGCTTGAACAACACTGTATTTCGAAATAAACTATTGTTTTCACAGAGCAATTCATGTAAATAAAGCGGATAAATTGTACGGCGAATAGTTGTTTACTGTACGGGGAATAGATACTTTTCTATTTGCCGTACAGCGATGTCGCTTTATTTACATTTACATAAAACTTTGTTCTACAAAAACGTCAAAGAAGGATAAACGTGTTTTTTACAACTTTAAACTCGTCACATGCTTTTTTGAACAGGTACCACCCGATTCTGACTATTTGAAGAGAAAGAAAGCCAATTACGGATCATAATCAGCCTTAAATAGTAGCTACATTATTAGGAATCAATATCACAAAACTTTACCTGTCAGCAAAACGTAGAATATAATGAAAATAAGAATTTGTAATTAGAGCAGGCACCAAAAGAAACACCATTGATAAAAATTACACCATCCATAACCAAACATTAGAATCAGTACCACACAGTAAATACTTAGGTGTTACCATTAGTGAAGATCTTGCATGGAAAACACACATTAACAACATTACAAACAAGGCAAACAAAACACTAGGATACATCAGACGAAACCTACACGGCTGCACACATAAAGTCAAAAAACATACATACACCACAATGATAAGACCTACACTAGAATATGCATCTACATGTTGGGACCCACATAATAAAGATCAGATAGATGACATAGAACAAGTGCAAAGAAGATCAGCACGCTTTGTTTACAACAATTACAGAAACAAAGAGCCAGGCACAGTATCAAAAATGTTAGATGCACTAAACTGGGAACCCCTGAGTCAACGGCGTGCTAAAGGTAGGGTTACCATGTTGTATAAGATCAGGAACAACATGATTGCAATTGACCACCAGCAATACCTATCAAAAGGGGACGCAAGAACCAGGGGGGAACATAAATATAAACATATCACAACATCTAAAAATGTATATAAATTTTCCTTCTTCCCAAGAACCATCCGAAGTTGGAATTACCTACCGTCCTCAGTGGCATTAGCACCAGACATTGACAGCTTTAAGTCTGGTCTGGAGGGTATCCTATTCCCTCCAGAATTCATGTAAACATCCACACTATGTAAATAATGTAATTATGTAAATAATGTTTAATTGTAAATTCAAAATTTTCAGTCTCCACGCCGGGATAATTTCACTCGTTCCTACGAGTCTATCCTGTATTAGGAAGAAGAAGAAGAAGAAAGAATTTGACCTTACTTGACTTCACGAGGTACCTATATCCGGTGGTGATGCTACACAGTGATATAGCTAAGTGCCGGAATACAATTCTGGTTCAGGAAACCGTTTCACGGGAAAATATCGGGTAATCGTAATTTTATTTGTTAGAGTTACCTGGTCTTATTATTACCAAGAAGTTGAAAAATTAAAGAGATGAGATTATCTCATATAATTACAGCTTAAAACGACAAAACCTCTGAACTGCTTAAGGCATAAAATGGAACTAACAGATGAAAACAAGTCGAGTAAAAAGAATACCATTTTGGGACTGAGTGAAATAGGTTCCTGAACCGGAATTGTATTCCGGTACTTAGTCTTTCAGGTACTAGTAATCCGAATTCTTCGTTATTCTTACCCAATCCAGGTAAATCCTGGTAATCGTAGCTAGTGCCTTTGAAAAACTAGATTTATCTCCCTTAGCTTAAAACTAGACGCTTATATGGGAAATAACTCGTGAGATCTTGAAAGAAATGATTTTTTAAACCATTTCCTTCCTCAAAAATAAATTTATCCGTAAACCCAGTTTTATTACTACTAATAGTACTAGAAAGCATTCCATGGTGTAATTGTATATACATGTATACAAATAATCATTTTGTCTCGAACAATAATAACTCGTTCTTGTAAGAAAACTGCATAATTTATCGGTAATGTTAAATACTGTTTATAGGTTGGTTAATGGTGTTTAACGCCACTTTCAACAATATTTCAGTTATATCGATGCGGTCTGTTTTATTGGTTGAGGAAAACGTGAGAAAACCACCAATCTGCTGCAAGTCACTGAGAAACTTTATTACATAATGTTGTATCGAGTACACCTCAACATGAACGTTGTTAGAACTGTTAGAGACTGATTGCAGGGGTAGTTGTAAATCCAACTACCATACGATCATGACCACAACGGCCCCTATAATACTAATATTACACATTGATAACTTTATTGTATCCAGAGAATTGAAGACATACAGCACAGAACATACACAAAATACGATTGCTTGCTTGCTTGCTTGCTTGCTTGCTTGCTTGCTTGATTGATTGATTGATTGATTGATTGATTGATTGATTGATTGATTGATTGATTGATTGATTGATTGATTGATTGATTGATTGATTGATTGATTGATTGATTGATTGATTGATTGATTGATTGATTGATTGATTGATTGATTGATTGATTGATATTCAGGACGAGAACATTTAAAAATTTAAACGCCACGGGACTCGAAACAAGGAAAGATGATGGATATGGATGGATAATTTAGCCAGTGAAACAGGTCTCCTATGGACCACTCATCATGAACATAATGTTCATAATGAGCTCTCATCCGAAGGACGGGTTGGCTGTGAATTTACACACCCCGCACAACCGACGGACACCCCTTCAAGCCGAAGAAGCTCTCTGTCCCATTTCTAATACGATACACATTAAGAATTAAGAATAGAAAACCAAAATGTTCATTTGATGTAGCTATTGGGTTCTTTCTTATTAGTGCAGTGGTTAAAAAGAGACAGCAAGACTACTCTGATTAAAATTATTCTTGTTTGATTTTTTTGCTATATACTAACATCTAACGACATCCGGCGTACATGGTCACATCAGAGGTCATATTTTCTACCGACCAATCAACGAGGAGCCTTCCAAATCTTGAAGTATTAAAAAGCGAGTTCATGCTGAAAGCTGCTGTCCGATTTAATGGTCATTGTCTTGTATATGATTGGACGGTCAAAGGTTAATGAACGATTCGATTGCCTGACATGACATCGTACTGGATGTTGATATACTATGCAAGTAGACGTTTATATATCGACAAAATCCAACAAACTTGAAGCGTTTAACCCCGCCGCATATGTATGGCTGTCCCACACTGGGACCTGGATTTTCACTTGCATTTGTCGTCATGGTCTATTTTACGTTCAATAATTTGGTTTAAACATATTTATTTGTCATAAACAAGACAAAAGGACCAGGCACAAATTATACAATTTAGCTTGCCGTCTCCGTTATTTACATGATATACATACATTGACATATATACTGAAATAATTTGAGGCGAGATGTTCGCTTTGCTGATATTGTCGTGGAATTGTTGACCATAACTAGCAAAGGTTAAATAATTTAATTTCAATAAGACTGCAGCAAGTTGTACAAGACCTGATATACAAATACTTTGTGCATTGAAAGACGAAATGTTCTTCATCTTCAATTTTGTGCTTTGACCACCGCGCTTTTCCACGACCAGAGCAGAGAGATTTCAAGATTCCTATCCGCCGCGATATAACTGAAATATTGTTGAAAGTAGCGTTAAACACCACCAATCTAATCACGATTCCTAAACCTCATTTTAAACATTGTCATCTTACTTGCTTCAATTGAATAACTATTTATCTATTTTTTAGTTACTTCAGAAAGTATGGATTTCAGACTGTTACATATCGGTAGGAAAGGGACCTCCGTGATCGTGATTGCACGGTACATATCTTCCTATCATTCAGTACATGTCACTACTAAAATTGTAAGATCGATTCTCGCTCGCGGCGTATTGCACTAGATACAACCTTGTGTGATAACTTGTGTCAGTGACATATAACAAGTAGGTGTTTTTTCTCCTGGTACTCAGATTTTCTTCACCAATAGACCATTTGTACGCTCCCAATTTGATCTTAAGTTTGTCAGTGACTTGCGACAGGTCGGTGGTTTTCTCTGTGTATTCTGGTTTCCTCCACAAATAAAACGGACGCCACGATATAACAGACATTGGCGTTAAACACATTGACCCTGTAAATTCATATGTTTTCAGCCTGGTACTGATGACCCTTCAGAGCAACAGAGTACCAGACTATACGTTTTTATACCTTTTTTATACGAGTTATTTCCCTTACGACGACAACATGGCATCCGGTTAACATGAGCAATAGAAAAGGCAATGATTTCGAGTAATTTTCTCATAACTTGTAGATATTTTAACCTTGTAAAAAATCAAAGTATATTAACGCCAATGATAATGTGTAAAACGTATACATTTAATTTCAGAATCAAAGAAGGAAATGTAGAAATTGTTTATTAAACTGACCCCAACGACATAACTAACTATTGACGGCATTGCTGATTTTTTTTGTTGGTTTGATGGTGTTTAACGCCACTTTCAACAATATTTCATTTATATCGTGGTGGTCAGTTTTATTGGTGGAGGAAACCGGAGGACCTGGAGAGAACCACCGACCTGTTGAAAGTCACTGACAAACGTTATCACATAATGTTGTACACATCGCCCTGATCATCAAGATTCGAACTCACAACATCAGTGGTGATAGGCATTGATTGCATATGTAGTTGTAAATCCAACTACCATACGATCACAGGCTCTACGGCCCCCAACTATTGTTGTAAGTGGTGTTAAGCACCCATAATCTTCACTCTACATGTAGATGGTATTTAGAATAATTCTTTACTAATATTTCTTTATTTCTGGAAACATAAATTTCCGTTTTGAATGTGTCCTGTTGGTTTTTTTTTAAATTATATACGCACGAAAGTCAACGTTTAAAAATTAAAAATATACCATGGTTTTGTAGGGTGAAAGCTATCCGTAAATCTACACATTTTATGAATGAAAAAAATAAGTCCTTTAGAATTGTGTGTCACGGATCTTTTATAAAAAGAATTCCACAAGTAATAATTACAATTTAAAAAGGACAAATTGGGCATGCGAAATTTCGTTATACAATGCTGTGAGAGCTTATCATGCCGCCTAGAATACTCTTAATTACTTAATTTTCTGTTCAGCTCATTATATCGATAATTTTGTCATAATACCCTTGTCATAACATTTGGCTGTTATTATCAGAAAGCTGTCAAGTTCGGGATTACGGTAATTATGTTTTTCGTATCCATGTAGTTTTTTTTAACACTTTTATCTTCTTGACGCCAAATGTAATTAACCAATGACGTGGCTGATTGGTTTCCCTGTGATTGGTGATCAGAATGTCCCATTTTTTATGTTTCTTTTACGTTCAGCAATAGGCTTATATAATTGTATGAGAAGCAAGTTTCCGATCCGGAACCACCTCATCGTAACATTAGCTACCGGGGGTGGTTGCGTGTAAATAGAGAGCAAAGACAGGGCTATTGGTGTCTAACGTCACTGTTAACAATATGTTAGTTTTATTGCTCCGACTAGTAGCTACGTGTAACTGACGAACTTTATAATATAAAGTTGTATCGAGTACACCTCGCCACGGGTGGAAATCTTGTAACTGACGAACGTTATCACATGAAGTTTTATCGAGTACAACCCGCCACGAGTAGAAATCTTGTAACTGACGAACGTTATCACATAAAGTTTTATCGAGTACAACCCGCCACGAGTAGAAATCTTGTAACTGACGAACTTTATCACATGAAGTTGTGTCGAGTACACCTCGCCACAAGTGGAAATGGAACTGATAAACTTTATGAGACCTGAGTGGTCACATGGTTAATATCACTGTCAATAATACACTACTATCGTGAGTTCATGTCTCGATACCCATCTTATGTGTTAAGGTCTCCAGACACCCAAGCCGTCCTCATGTTCTTCCTAATGAACGATCCTGGTGTGGTAATCAGAAGTTGTCGCCTCTGTTGTCCCATCCATTCCTCATATCTGTTTTATTTGTGAACATGTTCTCGTCCAGAATATGGCTACAATACGGTCATACTGGCCGCTAGACGTTAAACAACCAATATAAGAATTACCCCACCCCACCAACAAAAATAATCTGATCCCCTTTTTAATAATAAAATTCGGGTATCCAACAATAGAAGTGGAGCGCTCATGGAGAATATCAGAGCAAAATTTGCGGGTCCCATCTATTATTTCTTCTGTTACTAAACCTTTATCTTGTGATAGTGGCCTTCTTGAATTTCCGATTGACACTAACATATTTTAGCCAAGTTTTCTGCCATATTAGATACTAACTGTTCAGTTTAAAATGCATATTCGTGAATGTAGATACATGTATACTACATCTCATAATTATTATATACATTTGTAATTCATTTCGAATAGATGTATTTGGTATATTTTATCTACTTTTGTAAAATAATCAAATAAATTTAAATTCATAAAATGTAAACAAAAATGTCACTAAAGAAAATAGATAGACACATGGGGGCCTATTTCTAACCGATAGTTAAATAAATTGCTCTTAAGAGCTATTGAAAATATAATTTAAAATACTTTAAAATGACTCCAGTTTTTAAAATTCAAGTCTGAATAATATACAACAAATGTAGTTTGTTTAAAAACAAAAAGATTAAAATAAAATTTTTGTCTTTTTGTTCTTACGTGTTTCATGCGATTATGAAAAGTAACATATTGACATCTTTTATTTTCTGTCTCGAGTTTCGTGCAATATCGTGAAGACATAAAAGTTTTAAAAATGGGGGAGGGAGGGGGAGGGGGAGTGGATATGTTAACCTTTGAAAACTTTTGTCGTAGGTTTTATTTTACATTATTTTACAATTAAATCACAAAAATGAAGTTAAAATTCGTACAAATGTATATATATGAACAGTTTATTGCAATTAACACGTTATTAACAAGAAAACGTGCTAATTACATTTCAAATGCTGAAATCAACTCGACCAGTGTTTCCCTACACATTACGCCTACATGGACATATAATATCGTGTTTCTATGGCGCTATTAATAATAGTTTGTGTGTGTGTGTGTGTTTTTTTTTGTTAAGATAAGAAAGTTTAAACAGTGATGATCATCAATTCCACCAATAACAACAAAACGAACAATAACCTCTCATATTATCTCACTGAACACAAACAGACCACGGCATATGATGTTGGAAATTCAAAACTGTGGCGGGGTTAAACCGGTAAATAGCCCCCCCCCCCTTTGATAACCGGATCTCCAACGGCAATACACATATAAACTAACGATAAAACACCTACGTTTATTTACTTCTACTCCAAAAGACCACAGAAAAATGTACTATCACAAAAATGAATGACAACATAAACGTGGACAGTACAATAGTTAAGCTTATATCAAAGGCGTAAGAGAGGTCCTGAACGTGTGCTGCAAGCTTAAGGAGTCACCTGAAAGTGGGGGGAGGGGGATAGGAGTTGTTGCTGTTGAAGTGGAACAAAAAGTGGGGATCAAGCTTCAGTAGTCGACTGGAAAG
>MJUT01034513.1:90869-130456 GCA_002080005.1 Gigantidas platifrons
GGGGGGGGGGGGTTGAATTTCATTTTAAATGTTTATGTAACAACACTACCGTTATAGATTTAAAACAATACAATGTAGTTTATTCCAGAATACTATGTAAAATATCCACCTGTTGGTAAAATGAATGTTTTTTCTTCTTCAAATACTACAATATAAATGTACATGTACTTACGACTTTGGTCACTTTCACCCAACAAGTAGAACAAAATAATGCTGATGTAATACATATTTTTTATAAACAATATCACTAGAGTGTAAGTCAGTTACCGACTTCGATCTTGGGTTCAAGCTAGATAAACACCCTCGCCCGTGCTTTGACCACCTCGAACGCTACGCGGTCTCGGCGCACAATTTACACGGGCTCAGGTGTTCATCTAGCTTGAACACCTCGATCTCAGTCGGTAACTATTACAGAACCAGTGAGTTGATTTCATAGTGAGTGTTTTGTTCACGAATATTAAAATCTGTTCAGCTATGTTTCAAATTGTCATTTCTTATTCAGTTGTATTTTTACATTAAAATAATAAAGTTGATATTTCTGTTTAAAACATAAATTAAGATTATAATTATTTATTTAAGCCAAAATCCTTTTTCATCAATTGAACTCGAAAAAATTTTTTTTTTAAGATCTTTCTTACTAAAATTTAAAATCTAAATTTTTATACATTTATGTACATTAAATATGTAAAGTTACAAATATTAAATATGATTAAATTTTTTTTCGCGCAATTGAAGGATTGCAACAGGTAAATCTCAGGTAAAAAATCGGCGCAAATGTAGGGCACTTTTGCTGCGCAAATGAAAGGGTAGTTAATCCCCAAATCTGCGCAAATGAAATGCGCCCGATCAGGACCGCCATAGCTTTAATTAAGACCTTTACCAATAAGAAATCGTATTCACCTTTATATCTAAACGCATGAAATCTACACTTTCAGTATTTAATATTACCAAGAAACACCAAAATTATCGTTCGTTTTTAGTACTGGTTGCAAATTTCAATTTTCAATTCTCGTAGGTGACGTTGCTACTTTCACTTTCTGGTCAATGCAATTATGGATTTTGATGATATCCTGTCAAAAACTATCACTAGATCATGACAAGAAAAAGTTTACAAAAAAGTAAATCATATAGGCAAAATGGACATACTGGTTAGGGTCGAGAATTGTTTGCCTTGCAACGGGACATCAACGTCCATTCCCAGCAACCTACTCCGTGGGAGCTACTACACGTTTTCTTTTACTCTGAAAGAGCGAGTGGCAATTTACATACACATGGCCTATTTACACTACCCGTCCTAAGAATAAGCTGTGTATTTGATGAACAATACGGACCCAACGAAAAGCCTGGGATGACCACAGGTGCTCGCGAAGTGTAAGAAGTTTCCCTGCCTCTTATAAGACACCCCCGTGTTACTCATATAGTAAAGGCGTGTTTTGTTTTTGGCTGAAATCGTAACTGACATCGCAACTTCCAATTAGAAACTATTGAACAGCCGTACATGTAACATGAGAGCTATGACATAACTGGACATGCAACATAAAAGCTATTGTACAGGTGTACCTGTAACCTGGGAGCTGTTTCCCAGCCGGTAATACGACATACGTGACATTCCTCAAACGCACATGTATCTTATGAGCTATGGCACACCCGTACATGTAATTTAGGAGCTATTTACCAGTCATACATGTTACATAGGAGCTATTGCATGACTACACATTGCTATATTGCACAACCATACATGAAACGTATGAGTTATTGCACCGTCTTACATGTAACCTTACACGTGACTTATTAGGGCTATTTTGCTTAGGAGCTATTGAACAACAATTTGAATTGTAACTTACGAGCTATTGCACAGCCTTACATGTAACTTAGGAGTTATTGCACAGCCTTACATGTTAGTTAGGAGCTATTGCACAGCCTTACATGTAGCGTAGGAGTTATTGTACAGTCGTACATGTAACTTAGGAGTTATTGCACAGCCATTTGTATTGTAACTTACGAGCTATTGCACAGCCGTACATGTAACTTAGTAGTTATTACACAACCTTACATGTAACTTAGGAGTTATTGCTCAGTCGTACGTGTACCTTTAGTAGCTATTGAAAAGAATGACATGTAACTTAGGAATTATTGCATATCCTTACATGTGACTTAGGACTATTTTGCAGTACTACTTCGGAGATATAGCACAGCCGTTTGTATGTTAACTTTGGAGCAAAGTAACTTACGAGCTATTGCACAGCTGTACATATAACTTAAGAGCTATTGCACAGTCTTACATGTAACTTAGGAGTTATTGCATAACCTTACATGTGATTTAGGAGAGGTTGCACACACTTACATGTAACTTAGGAGTTATTGCACAGTCGTACATGTAACTTAGGAGTTATTGCACCGTTGTACATATAACTTAGGAGCTATTGCACAGTCGTACATATAAAGTAGGAGCTATTGCACAGCCGTACATATAACCGAGGAGTTATTGCACAGTCGTGCATGTAACTTTAGAGCTATTAGACAGTCGTGCATGTTACTTAGGAGCTATTGCAAGTCGTTCATGTAACTTAGGAGTTATTGCACATCCGTACATGTAACTTAAGAGCTATTACACAGTCGTGTATGTTACTTAGGAGCTATTGCACAGTCGTACATGTAACTTAGGAGTTATTGCAGAGCCGTACATGTAACTTAAGAGCTATTGCACAGTCTTACAAACTTAGGAGTTATTGCATAACCTTACATGTAACTTAGGAGCTATAGCACAGCCGGTAATATAACCGAGGAGTTATTGCACAGCCGGACATGTAACTTAAGAGCTATTGCACAGTTTTACATGTAACATAGGATTTATTACACAGCCGTACATATAACTTAGGAGTTATTTCACAATCGTACATGTAACTTAAGAGATTGCACAGTCTTACATGTACCTTAGGAGTTATTGAACAGCCGTACATGTAACTTAAGAGCTATTATACAGTCGTGAATGTTACTTAGGAGCTATTTCACAGTCGTACATGTAACCTGGGAGTTATTGCACAGCCGTACATGTAACTTAGGAGCTATAGCAGCCGGTAATATAACCGAGGAGTTATTGCACAGCCGGACATGTAACTTTTTGGGCTATTGCACAGCCATGTGTATTGTAACTTGGGAGCTATTACACAGCCGTACTGATAAATTTAGAGTTATAACACAGCCATCGATGTAACTTAGGAGCTATTGCACAGCCATATATGTGACTTAGGCGTTATTGCACAGTCGTACATGCAACATATGAATTATTGCACAGTCGTATGTGTAACTTATGAGTTATTGCACAGCCGTACATGTAACTTAGGAGCTATTGCACAGTCGTATATTTAACCTAGGAGTTATTGCACAGCCTTACATGTAACCTTTGCGCTATTGCACAACCATTTTGTATTTTAACTTGGCAGCTATTATGCAGCCGTACATATAACTTAGGGTCTATTGCACAGTCGTTATTACACAAAATTACATGTAACTTTGGAGTTATTACACAAAATTACATGTAACTTTGGAGCTATTGCACAACCTTATATGTAACTTAGGAGCTATTGTACAACCGTACGTGTAACTTATGAGCTATTGTACAGCCTTACGTGTAACTTAGGAGCTATTGCACAACCGTACATGTAACTTATGAGCTATTGCACAGTCGTACATGTAACTTAGGAGTTATTACACAACCTTACATGTAAATTTGGAGCTATTGCACAGTCTTACATGTAACTTTGGAGCTATTGCACAGTCGTACGTGTAACTTAGGAGCTATTGCATCGCCTTACATGTAACTTAGGAGCTATCGCACAGCCTTACATGTAACTTTGGAGCAATTGCAAAGTCGTACATGTAACTTAAGAGCTATTGCACAGCCTTACATGTAACTTTGGAGCAATTGCACAGTCGTACATGTAACTTAGGAGCTATTGCACAGCCTTACATGGAACTTATGAGTTATTGCACAACCTTATATGTAACTTTGGAGCTATTGCACAGCCTTACATGTAACTTAGGAGCTATTACACAGTCTTATATGTAAATTAGAGCTATTGCACTTCCGTACATGTAATTTTGGAGCTATTGCCTCGCCTTACATGTAATTTAGGAGTTATTACGCAACCTTACATGTAACTTTGGAGCTATTGCACAGTCGTACATAGCTTAGGAGTTATTACACAACCTTACAAGTAACACTTTGGAGCTATTGCACAGTCGTACATGTAACTTAGGAGCTATTGCCTCGCCTTACATGTAACTTAGGAGCTATTGCACAGCCTTAAATGTAACTTTGGGGCAATTGCACATTCGTACATGTAACTTATGAGCTATTGCACAGCCTTACATATAACGTTGGAGCAATTGCACAGTCGTACATGTAACTTAGGAGCTATTGCACAGCCTTAAATGTAACTTTGGGGCAATTGCACAGTCGTACATGTAACTTAGGAGCTATTGCACAGCCTTACATATAACGTTGGAGCAATTGCACAGTCGTACATGTAACTTAGAAACTATTGCACAGCCTTACATGTAACTTAGGAGCTATTGCACAGCCTTACATGTAATCTAGGAGTTATTTCGCAACCTTACATGTATAACTTTGGAGCTATTGCACAATCGTACATAGGTTAGGAGTTATTACACAACCTTACAAGTAACTTTGGAGATATTGCACAGTCGTACATGTAACTTAGGAGCTATTGCACAGCCTTACATGCAACTTAGGAGATATTGCACAACCTTAATTGTAACTTAGGAGCTATTGTAAAGCCTTACATGTAACCTTATAGATATTGTATCGCTGTACTTAATTATGGGTTGTTATCCAATTATAAATATATGTTAGGAGATAACTGTATTGTATTTTAAGCTTTGGGGACGTAAATCATCGGTTTTACGGTCGCATATTGAGCTTTCCTAGCGACGCGAAGCATAGCTCATGGTACACATATAGTACCGGTATAATGATGAAAAAGAACTTGTCACTTACTATTGTTTTTTTCCTTTAAAAAAGTAGATTAAACAAAATTGTTTACAAGATGAAAAATCATAAGAGGGATAAAAATGTCGCCTTTAAGTCTGAAAAAAGTCGTGTATGTACATTTTGCTAAAGATTTCCGATAAAGCGGAAACTTTGGTGCACGAAAACGGAAACACTGTAAAAACTGGAAATTCCGGAAACTCTAGTGCACGAAGTTGGAAACGCTAAGAAAACGGGAAATCCGTTACCGACTGTTTTCATACGGGATTAATGTAATGCTTTAATTTTTTCTCCAATGCTAACATGAAAAGAAGATAAAAAGTGGGGGGGGGGGGGCAAAACTGTGATATTCAATTTATTTCTTAAGATCAATTAGATTTTTTTAAATGAAATTATTACGGAGATATATTGGGTTTTACGTGCAGGCTTCAGTACATGTTATATTTAAGCAAGGATTCATGTAGTAGGATCCTACTATATAAATCCTTGATTTAAGTCTGTAATTAAAAAAAAACTGAAAATGAAATCGATACTAGAAAATTTAAAATCTGTCAATTTCAAATATATAATTATTTTTGATAATTGGTTTTTGTGTTTGGTTTATGGTGTTTAACGCCACTTTCAACAACATTTCAGTTATATCGTGACGGTTTTAATAATTGGTGAAATTAATAAGACTTTGTTTAATTACCTTATTATTTTTCAAAATAACAAATAATAAAAGATTAAAGAAAATTTTCAGATCACAAAATGAAGTAAAAAAAAAGATTTTAAAATATTATCCAGTCGAGAAAACAAATAAAAAGCGACATAAATTTTGTCGATAATTGTTTTTAAAATTGTGTACTAGTATTTAATACATTTTAAAAACATTTTTGGTATATTTCACATCACGGTGGATGAATAAATGAAAATGAACAGACATACTAATCGTATCATACAATCAGTCAATCGCCAGACTTCTAAAATCAACACGCTTATTAGAGAGACAGTATTTTAAAGTCTATCTCTTTCCAAGCGACAACCTGGCGCCTGTTTACACTCTTTTTTTTAATCAGATTACCCCGCCTACTAGTCACGCCCACTCGATCAAATTAACCACACATCGTCGCCGCTACAGGTAGATGGGCGAGCTGTTCCGTCAATGACAGATGTAATATTTGATATGTAAACGTAACAGCACACGTTGTAGTATGGGTTTTGTTGTGATTATAAACGAATTAAACAAGAAATCGACACAAATGATCTAATTTTTGAATTGTGATATGGAATTATCAGCGTAGTTAGAGAATACTAAAACCCTGTCAACAGATTCCGGGCTTAGTTTTAAGGCAGTTTGGGATGTACACATTGCAGATTTGATGAGACTCTCGGATTTATATGTTAAACAATTCTGATTTATTACTATATTATTCTACCTCTAATGGGGTCAACTCATGGACTAATATTTCTTCTAGTTTATTGTCTTCATTTTACTGAGGGTAAGTTTTTCCCCCAAAATACACAAATTTATTTACTTTATATATTAATTATGTAATAATTATTTCATCCAATTAATAACAATATTAATTAGTAATAAGATATTGTTTTCTTTATTTTTATTTTGGTATTTTCAAGAAAATACTCAGTTTTACTAGAAAATATAGATAACGTCGACGTCTCCTGAAGTTAAACATCGTATCGATCTGTTGTCATTCTGAGATAATGATGATACGATATCTTTTGTAACATCAGAAAGAGAACAATCTGAACATTGCACACAATTTGTAAATATTGAAAATGTACAGAGCAAAATTTCCACTACAATATATCTAGCACACCTTACTGTTTTTATTCACTATTTTACCTATAGTGTCATCCACATATCACCCCCCTTTTTATATTTGACAGGAAATACAATTTGTATTGAAAATGAAAATGTACAGAGCGAAATTTCCTCTTCAATATCTAGCACACTTTGTTTTTTTTTTATTTACTATTTTAATGATATTGTGTCGTCCACACCACATGTCATCCCCCATTTTTATATTTAACAGGAAATATATTCTTTATCTCATATAATCGTTTAATCTCTTTAATGGAGATTTATGATGTAAACAATAAGAATATAACTTTCACTGTCTGACTCCTTTGTCCTACTATGTCACTATACATGATCCAGATATAAATTACAAATGTCAGGATGTGCATTAGTTCTATTTTAGTAAATACAGATACGACAATGGACATGTTTTTGGGACAGTCTAAAATAATATCCATCGATCTCGATACAAACTAAAATAACTTCCAATTTTATGTCATATTTTAGAAAAATTAGCTGTACAATAAAACTGACAGCCATACACGATATAACTGAAATATTGTTGAAAGTGGCGTTAAACACCATAAACTTAAACCGTAAACAATATTTGGCATTCAATGCATACTAGTTTATTTCACCCAAACTACTACAAAGCGTGTTCATTTTTTATATTGTTGAAAGTGTCGTTAAACACCATGAATCATCAACAATTATTTTTTTTATATTATAATCTTTATTTATAATGGATAAAAAAAAAAGACATTAAATCTGATATTGAATAAGCTGACATATTTATATGATATTGAAATACCACCCTTTAAGGAGAAAATGCAGACCCTCTGCCGAACAAATACACATAACGCCACAGTCATCTAATAATTTATGCGACAATATTACACATTAAATGCTATATAAACATTTAAATTTGAGAATAATACGTAGAATTTACTGGCAAGGATTAACACCGTGAATGGCAATGCAGCAGGGGTCCATTTTTACCCCCTGTCCGTAGTCTTTGTTGGTAAAGTCACCGACTTTATAGAAAACCGATGAAAACAATTTTTATGTTCATCATTTATTATAGTGAATCGAGTATGGTAGATTTTTAATATCTAATTTCATACTGACATTTTCGTTATCATGGTCGGAGATTTTAACTTTGGAGGATAAACACAGTACGATTTTTCTTTGATAAAATCTTTAATTTTCATGGGATAGAATTTTATTGGAGTTTTATGTTATTCTTAACAAATGTTTCTTGATTACTGTAGAAATATTAAACTAACACTTCGAAATGATATCTTTGAAGAAAAATGCTTCAATTACATAAATTTTATGTATTTCACTTTACATAAATCTAAAAGCTATTTCATATTTTTTGCATATTTTATGGGTCAAAATAGCTATTAAAAGAATACAGAATTGTTATGTTTATCAAAGCTTTTAAGATAAAGAGATATGAACACAATGTGTTGTCTCAGCTTGACTACAAATTTATAGAACTTACGGATGCTGCATACTTATTTTATTACTCTGAATTTACCGTGTCGTGAGGAAACCTAAAGGTTCTCGTGTGATACACGTGTAAATCTTACACACCAAGGACCACTCTGAAACTTAAAAGGGGCTGCTGTCGTGGCCGTGATCGTATGGTACATTTGGTTGAATTACCTATGCAATTAGTGCCTATCACCACTGATGTTGTCAGTTCGAATCTCGATCAGGGCGAGGTGTACAACATTATGTGATAAAGTTTGTCAGTGATCTGCGACAGGTCGGTGGTTTTCTCTGGGTCCTCCGGTTTCCTCCACCAATAAATCTGGCCGTCACGATATATAACTGAAATATTGTTGAAAGTGGCGTTAAACACCATAAATCAAACCATACACACCAAGGACCACTTTGAACGACCCAAGAACAGATAGCGTCTTCCACAAGATGGCCACTACAGATAGCGTCTTCCACAAGATGGCCACTGTTATTACAATAATTATTGACGACAGACGTCATATATATGAAGGCAATAATTATTGGAAATAGCTTAATAAATAACGTTTTATGTCAACACATTGTTATTATAATAACTCCGTCTTTCTTTGTATTGGGTAAAGAAGATCCTCTTCACATTTTAGAATGACCCGAGTTAATATTCATAATCGTAATTATTCAGAATCCTAATTTATTCAATATCGTAATTATATAAAACAGCAATTATTCATAATCGTACTTTATTCAGAATCGTAATATAAGACAATAACCGAAATATTTGAAAATTGTGAGTATTGCTATTGAACATTTTGAAACATATAATATTATCAGAATCACTTAAATAGTGTTCAAAGTGGCGTAAAACACCATACATCTAACCTCTTATCAGAATCAATTTCATCAATCAGAGTCCCATAACCCTAACTCAAATACATGTAGAATCCTGTAACATGACCTAGTTTTAATGAATCTCTGTCCTTTTCACAAAATAAATGACATCTTTGGGTGATGACAGGAGCAAGATAAACGAGCACCATTAAGTCAGAAGCATCTCAATTAAAACAAGGTCATGTCGTTTTTCTTTTTTTTACGTGTAACCACTTATTATGGGTCTTTATAAGATTTATGAAACATGATCCCTAGAAATGAGAGAATGATAAAATTTATCTGTTTAAAATTTTGCAAATAAACGTGGGAAGTTTACATTTAAGCTAATGGTACTGTGTAAATACAAACATAGACTACACGAAGTGCCCTACACCCATCTACAACACAACACTGACAAGATTCTCTTTAAAGTGGACTAAAATATAGAACGAAACTAGACTACAGGACAAACACTGCTTATATAGAACGAACTAGATTACAGGACAAACACTGCTTATCTAGAAAATATTCAGTGGAACTACAGAAAATAATAGTAACTTGGGAAAAACAAGACTAAATTGTCACGAATCACATGCATTAAAAGAAAAGTAATGTGGATAGCGTAATGCTATTATCTACATAATATGACAGAAGATTGTTTACCTTCGCCTACACAGAGGCGTAAATGTGAAAAGGGGGGTCAAAACTGACAAGCAAAACAATTGTATCTTAATATGCTCATATTGTATATGCCCCCTGTGGGCCCTTGATTGGTGAACCAATAAACTTATGACTTATGACTTATATATAGAGAGAGGTCACTTAGATTCATATCCTTAAACATTTTTTGGTATTTTTTGCTCCCATGCTAAACATTCCATTTTTCACGATTTATCACGAAAAAAAACTGTTGTGTGTGGGGCGGGGTAGTCAAAAACAGTTTTACACCCTGGCACCTACTCACTGATGCATCATAAAACGTACAGTGACTACATTCAGGCATTACGTCACCACTTCTTGTCTCGGTACATGAAATCACGGGGGTAAAACGCAAAAAGCAAAATCAACAAAAAAAACCCAGAGATATAAAATTGCAATTTCACTTAAATACGTTAAACATGCTGTGGACAGGGGTTAAGAGAAGTTACGACTTATTTATCGATCTTTGAGAGAAAAATACTTGTGCGGACTGTATAACTGATGAACTTAAATCTCGGAGACGAAAGAATTTATTTATATTTTTAATTCATCTTTTATCCCCCTAAGGATAAATTATATTTATTTTTGCTTTCATTTGAAATGCAGTGACGTCCATAATTTAAACATTTAACTGCACCCCTTATCTATCTCTAAGATATCAAATAGTAATTTGCAACTGATAGTGGTTTAAGAAGAGATAATAATTTATGATAAAAGTTGAACATGCATTCATTCATTTCAATGTTAATCGATAATAAATGGAGTTTTTTCAAATGTGAGATCAAAGTTGGAGTTTTTTGCAAACATACAAAAACAAACCTTCATTCGAACTAAGGAACGCACAAGTCGTTTTTCTTTTCAGCCCGTTTATCAACGAATTTGATCTTTCTTCCCTTTCTTTGTCAAATTTTTGTGCACAAATGTTCTCTCATGCTTTGAAACATGCATGTACAGAATCAGAAAACAATCGTCAATTGAAATGGATTAGGATTATGGTGTTTAACGCCACTTAGCAATATATCATTTATATATCGTAACGGTCAGTTTTATTGGTGGAGCTGAAACCTGAGAAAACCACCGACCTGTCGGAAGTAATTGACAAACTTTATCACATAACGAATGTTGTATCGAGTACACCTCGTCTGAGCGGGATTCGTCAATTGAGTAAATTTTTATTTTAATATATCCGTGGAAAACCAAAATCGATCTGACTTAAGAAAAAATAAATAATTGAGAGATTGATGTGAAGGCAGGACACGTTATCTGTCTCAAGATTCAACATCATACTATCAAGTTTAAACAGCATATATATATATATACAGTCAAGCTACTGACATTTCAAACGTTAAAGATGACATTTATCCATTACTTCATCAGTGGCTAATGCACCGAGAGATTAGTTGAGCTTGTTTTTGAAGGACAGCTCATTTTTCATACTAAGGGATAAGATTTTAGAGTGCACATCTATCTTTGTATGTAGTGTACTTTCGACATATATTTCTTTTTAACTCGACTGAAATTTCTAGTTGACTAAAAGTGAATTAATGTTTTACATATATCTGTCAGTAAAAAATGTAAAATGTATGCTATTGAGGGAAAAAATCTACAACACGCCACGAAGATCTGATTAGTGATATATGTAAACGTCACGTTATACGTATACCACAGGAACTCAGAGTGACACTGTATCTAGAGTAATGACTAAGCTTAATCGAAACCAATGACAGGAAAAGGGGAAAGTTTCCAATATACTTATACCACAGGAACTCGGAGACACTATATGTAGAGTAATGTCATTTTAAGATCAATTGGAACCAATGATGGGAAAAACAAGATTTTTGATGCAGAAAAATAGTAAAAATGTAAGAACTCAGAAATATTATATCAAAAGTAATGTCTTAAGATCGATGGGAACCAATGATAGGAAAAAAGAGATTTCCAACGCAAAACAACAACACAATCGAAAAAATATAAAGAAATCGGTTTAATTTTTTTCATGAACGGTTTTCGCCTTAATATGGGGGAATATTTATGGATGCAGGACTACGTAATGATTCCCCCCCCCCCTCATGATTTAATGGATTTTAGACAACTATATATCGACACAAGTCACGATTAGGGAGGGAGAAAAAAATGCAAAGAAAACATGAAAGAAGAATTTGAAGATACCAAAGGGGGTAATCAGAATCCGTATATCGAAGAACAGACAACATAATGGCCAAAATAAAAAGTAAAATGATGCTAAGTAAAACTCTAATTTAATACTAACTTTGACATTGGTAGGTAGAATGTAGGTTCGCCACCGTAGACCTAATAATGTCAATTTATTTTTTGCGGCATGAGAGATACAGTACCACAACTAGATTGATGTTCAGACGTGTATGATGATAATTAAAAAGAAAGTCCGGACTGAACACGATTTTAAAAACCGGATTGTTGAACTGAATTATCAAAGCAACCAGTATTGTAAAGCGTCTTCTTGTAGTCTTTTGAAGTGCATGTTCTACAAGATGTATTCAATTCCCGAAAATGTCTCAAAATACAAAATCGCATTTTTCATCCAAACATTGTTCACAGCTGGTGTGACATGCCTATACCTTTCAGCAAACGGAACAAAACCGTTTTCTTTCACTTTCAAAAGGAATCGTTAACAATCGGGGTGTGTCATTACACACCCGTCACATTTAGTTAGCTATGATAACTACACGGGTTTTGTAAGCTATTGTGACACACTCAGAGAAATAAAAGACCAACCGAAGGGGACTATTTACACGATGCTACGGGCAACTTTAGTTATCCTACCGCGCGATTACGTACCTTCAAAGACATGACTGACATTTTCATCTTGAAAAACGATAGCTTTAATATTAATTGTTTTGTGGATACATGTATTCAATCCCTTTTTCATCCGACGAGACATAACTGAAATATTGTTGAAAGTGGCGTTAAACACTATAACCATAACCCCCCTTTCTTCATGATATCAAAAATAAATTTTAGGCATACAAAAAAATACCACACCGTCGGAACAGTTCCAAAATCCAATTTGAAAATTGTAGATTTTATTTTTGATTTTTGGTATTTAACGCCACTTTCAACAATATTTCAGCTACTTACAAATGTATATCATGGCGACCAGTTTTGGTGGTGGAGGAAGCCGGAGTACCCGGAGAGAACCACCGACCCTGGGCAAGGAACTGGTAAACTTTATGACTTGCGGCTGCAAGTCGAGTGCACCTTTTTTGTAATTTACAAAGCTGGGCGCGAACCCATGCCGTATTGATGATAGGCTTGTATGAGTTGTTAGATCCAACGACCTAACTCATTAAGCCACCCGGGCCCCTACTGTCAAATGATGTTATATCTTAAGCTTATACTTTTGTTACCTCCATGATATAACCGAAGTATTGTTGAAAGTGGCGTTAAACACCATAAGCCTATCCTATAGTTTTGTCTTTTTTTTAATTTATTTATTTAAAATGCACTTTTAAGATCGGTGCTCACTGTTTTTCAGTCAATACAAATTGCATGTGTTGTCAACATATGTTATTTAATGGTCTGACATTTTATCTGAATTTTAACATTGTTTTTGTATAGACATGAAGCTATAAGGTTAACTCGATAACAGACGGTACACGAGTGTCAAACAATATTACATCTACGATCGTCAAATCGTGCTTCTGTACAATTTATACACGGTGACGTATGATAGGGAATTATGGGTAATTATTGTGAATTATGGAGATAATTTGTAGCTGTTTCTTTATTTTGTTATCTTTATTAATCCCACAATTTTTAATGATATCTGTTTATCGTTTGTACATGTAGAGATACGACTATTTACAGGTCAAACGTATCGTGATAACATATAGCGAGATACATGGAACATCTGTCGAGACCGCCGGGTCATTATCTGAAAATCCATAATACTGGAGACAGAATTATCCATGAAAAAACCCAATTACTCTGATACTGACCGTCAGAACGGCGGAAACTTAATTTAGAAAATGATTTAATCGATGAGAGTCTCGCGAGAACAGAGGCAGATGTCTTATTCGTCTGCCAAGCGCGTGCATTGTCGGGTGTGAAGACTCTTCATCTGAGACGAGGCAGAGTCAGCCTGATATAGAACGGTCGTAAAACAAATAAAACATGTCAAAATTAAATATCATTGGTTCCTTTGATTCTCATTCATATTTTTAGACACATTGACTCTTTTTTTTCTTTCTAAAAAAATTTCGAGAGAAAAAAATCAACGGTAAAAGACGCTATTTGATTAAGATTTTACTGAAAGCATTCCTCGAGAAAATAAATGCAAAAAATACGTTTATATAACAATGACGTTCTTCTCTCTTTGTTATTTCATATTAATATTGACTTCTATCTGTAAATTGTTGTTAAGCCTGTTCTCTACAGCAGACGAAAAACTCATCAACTGTCGCTAGCAGACGACATATCTTTGATTGACAAATAAAACAAACAAACGGAGTAATCTTTATAAATAGTTTCGTATATTTTTATTTATTTAGTTAAAAAATGTAAATAGTTTCATACATTTTTATTTATTTTGCTTAAAAAAACATGTACCTGAATTAGTCTTCCCAGAAAGCATATATCATTGGGAAAAAAACTTCAAAGAAATGGCGGAATGATATCTAAATGAAGCAGTTATATCTTATCAGACGATAATTGTTATGGATGCGTTTGAGATGAGCAGTCGACACCTTTCAACTGTTTCCCCTACTGATTTTCTCTGATGATGGTTGTAAATTACATTTTTGCAGAAAATCTTTTATTGATAAAAAATGATTAGACTACCATACAGTATATTAAAGTTAGCATGTAACCACTTGGTTGACGCGGTTTACAGTAATTATTGTTATGTTAGCAGAACTCAAGAATATTTTTCTATGTTTCTCATATTCTGTACGGATCATTTAGAGCAGAACTCAAATTTCGAGTATACGAAGGAATGTTTAAATTCCAGGCGGTAAAACATGCCGTTATTTTTTTATCAACACGCTGTGATTAATTCCGAATTATGGCGTCCTGTTGGCTTTTGGACATAAAAAGCAAAGAGCTCATTCCATCGTTCGTGTTTTGCCATTTTAACATGGCTTTTGGACCTAAAAAGCAGAGTGCTCATTCCACCGTTCGTGTCAGTTTTGCCATTTTAACATGGCTTTTGGACCTAAAAAGCAGAGAGCTCATTCCAATGTTCGTGTTTTGCCATTTTAACATGGATTTTGGACCTAAAAAGCAGAGAGCTCATTCTACCGTTAGTGTTTTGCCATTTTAATATGACTTTTGGACCTAAAAAGCAGATAGCTCATTCCACCATTCGTGTTTTGCCATTTTAAGAATAAGTGTATAGTAATCTACATACGTGTGTGTCATGTATAACTGACGCTCTGTCAAATATGAACAATTCGTTACAATTGTCGGTTGTACGCCTGTTAGTTTTGTATTTGTTAAGGTCATGGGCGCAAGTAACTCAATACCCCGTTAACAAGCCAGATACTTCAAGTGTTGTAATCATAGCCCTGTTTTTTAACAAGTCAAGATGGCATCGGATTAGAATCCTATTGTTTTGTCTATTGTATCGCTATGTATTCAAATTAGCAATTTTTTTTTAAATTTTCTTAAGGCACGCAATTCCTCGCACGATCATTTCAATTTTCAGAGCATGTTTTATTTAAAACGTCGATAATTCTATAATTTTTATTTGAACTATTGCAGTTGAATGTAAATCGTAGCGAAATAACAAGAAAATTGGGTTTACCCTTTTTAAAGGTAATATAATTTGACTTTTTCAAATCAAAAACCTATAGACAGACGATTGTTTATTATACTGTTTCTAAATCTATTTATTTTTTGACGTTAAAATGAATTTAAAATCCCATAAGGACTGTTATAAGGACATCAATTAGTTTGAACAATTACAAATCGTTTGCCTTGAGTAAACTTTAAAGTTTGTCCTCAAACTTTTAAAAATATAATGGGACGATTGCATGGATAATATTGTATTGACATTCCCTGTTCATTTACACCCTGCATACATGTATTTACAAGTAAACATGGCCATGTGGTCACCTCTAATAAGCAGTCACCTGTATGAAAAGGCCACTTTTTCCTTCTCCTGTTATAGCAAATTTCATATGAATTGAACCTCTTTTAAGAGGTCACACGTCTTAAAAGGCCGTTTTTTCTTTCTCCAAATGGTGGTCTCTCAATACAGGTTTGACTTTATATATTAGAGCCTTTGCATGTAAGGGAAGGGTGTAATCAAACCTATATAAAGAGGTCACCTTTGGGACAAAGAAAAAGTGGTCTTTTAAAACAGGTGGCATCTTAAAAGAGGTTCAATTGATATGAAATGTTTTATGACAGGACAAGAAAAAGTAGACCTTTTAATACAGGTGACTGCATAATAGAGGTGACCACATGGCCAGGTTTGACTGTATGTAGTTGGGCAAGGTCATTAGGCCGAGACTATATTCCATATCATTGTCAAGATTTGTCTGTTATTGAATGGATTAGGCTGGGGATTGATTAATTGACTTCACTATGAAGGTAAAAAGATGACACTGGACCGGATCGTAAAGGGGGTAGGTGTAAGGCAATTATGCAGAGGTATATTTTCCCGATCATCGTTCAATATTTTATTGTCATTGAATGGATGAAGGCCGGACTTGATCAATTGATTGATTACTTTACCCATGTAGGTAATGAGTTGAAACTGTATTGGACCGTAAAGGGGATGAGGTGTAAGACCATTATGTCGAGGTTATATATCCATAGTATTGAGATTCTGCTGTCACTGAATGGAATAAACCGGGAACGGTTGATTAATTGATTGATTGATTGATTGATTTGCGGACCCATGTAGGTAGACATATGATACTGGATGCGACCCATAACCTTCGGTTAGGATGACAGCTAGGAAAAAAATATTTGGGATAAATCTGGTCGTGAATAAAAAAAAAGGGGGGAAAGGGGTACTACAAATACACGATACCATTCTCTAACCATGCCAACAATTTGTAACACCATTATAGTTATATGCAATTTAGATAAGAAGTCTTAGTTTCAAACGCCTTTAATCTCATTGTTTATAAACTGAAGTCAGATATGATCCACCCGAAATAATGTGTGAGATATCTCACAAAATCAAGTCACCATAGGGTGTTCACCTTTTTAAGTTAAGTTTTAGATTGGTAGCAGTTAAATGCTTTTATCAAGTATATAAATATTTCGACATATTCTGATGTTTATATATTATTTTCTCTTTGTATTCAAATTCAGTGTGTAGAATGTTGGAGACCCCGCCATATATATAGATCTACGATTGTAAAGTTAGTTATATTTGGGGGTAATCTAGACTAGACATTGTTGTGCATATTTAGGATACACAGCTTTTAAGGGCCAATATTTCTTTTGAATATATAATATTGATTTACAATAACAGATCAATATTAGTCTGGACCGTCGTGATCGTGATCGTATGGTAGTTGGGTTTATTACTACCTATGTAATCAGTGTATATCATCACTAATGTTGTGAGTTCGAATCCCACTCATGCGAGGTTTTCTCAATACAAGATTATGTGATTAAGTTTGTCAGTGACTTGCTGCAGATCGGTGATCTTCTCTGGGTACTCTTGTTTCCTCCACCAATAAAGCTACCCATTACGATATAACTGAAATATTGTTGAAAGTGGCGTCAAAGACCATAGACAATCAAATAGTGAGTTGAAGATCAAGATGTATTAGTACATGTATTTTTATTTGCAAACTGTTCTGTTGTCTTTGAATTTTCCGGTTTAACAATTAAAAAAAAAAGAAACAAAACAAAACAAAACACCACGAACTATTATTTTCAAATAACATTGAGGGTTTATCGTTAATTCGACGTTTATCTATTAAAAATAAGCAAATACCTATTTTACCTATTTTATTGCACACGACGCCGCGTTTCTAGATTGACCATCATCATGTACGCTCAGTCAATATATTCATTTGGAAAGCCTAATAACTTAACAATCTTTAAATGGATCAATGAAACCAACGGACCTAAACAGGATAACCAAGTCGGCTAAGGTCACCTATGCATGATGGAGGAGAACGTCAGTAAAAAATGAATTGTGTTATTTGCTCACATGACACTACTGTCATGTGACAGAGTCCTCGTTAGTAGATGTCCAGTATGGATGTTGACGAGTATCCAAGTTGAGGTTGAAGTTGAAAATAATGCATTCCTAGCACGAAACGTCAACACAGGTGTAGGCCTGTAAATTTGATTACGTCTAGTTAGATACGATAACGTAACCCTCATTCCGCTTGTGCTCCATTTAGGGTTACGAATCGACCCCATTCAACGTATGGGAGCAGCGCCCGGAGTGATTCACACCGGGCGGTTTTTTTTCCTAATTCCGTTGTAAGTGGTTGGAAAAATTAACGGGGGTGAAAGATAAATATATTTAGGTAAACCTTGAGGTGTTAAATAATCGCTGCAGCAATCCATGGTAGACTTATATCCATCTGAAAATTTGAATGCATGAAATCTTCTTTCTGTCCGACATTTTGTTTACAAGTTGCTAGTTCACGCGCACTTGCCTCGTTTTTGAGATATCCTTATTTGGATCAATTTTAGTAAAACCGACTTTTTCGTAGTAACAGTTTCCATATTTGGCATATATGGATAGGCTCCGCCCATCGCGAGAGTCTACGTAAGGTGTTATGGCGGACAAGTAACAATTTTCAAATACGAAACCGGTCTTGAAGATAGAAACAGGGATTGTAACACTTATTTCGTATCACCATTACTTAAAAATTGTTGGGAATAATAAGCTATGACCAGATATGTAAAAAGAAAGTTGAAATATTCACGGAACGAAAATTTTAATTTGCTCCCATACGTTGAATGAGATCGATTCGTAACCCTAAATGGAGCACAAGCGGAATGAGGGTTACGTTATCGTATCTAACGTCTAGTCAGCAGGAAGATGCTAACCATTGAAAAAAAACTAATGCCGTCCGTCTGTCTGCTTTAAAAGTGTTCACTAAATTTGAAACATGTAGTAGCGAAATCTTTTTATCATTAAAAGTGAAGACATGTATGTCAACTTTATCAAATTAATCATGTCTAGAAATGAAAAATTATTTCGCCATCTTTTCCCTATTGTATGCTATCTCTGTATAATATTAGAACCAAAGACGGGTCAACGTCAATCCGGCAAGGAAAAGTAAATACACATAACAAATTAACAATGATTTAATTATTAATTACCTTGTCACCAGGTTTCTTTAAAACGCTTAGCAGACTATTTGGCGAACGTTCGTGAAATTTTAAAAGCTATAACGGTTGATATCCATTTAAAGATAAATTTACAAATATAAAATAGATAAACCTCCTATAAGGTCCGTTCCTTTCTTTGTTTGTTTTCTGTTATTAGTTAATCATTTATCTTACTTTGAGTGACATGTTTCTTTAACGAACTCGGCCAAAATGGAAGAAAATGGGCTTTTAAAGCAAACTTTCACCATTCTCCTTTGTGTGATTTGATTTTAAAACCGGGCGATAACCTGCCTTGTTTTGTCAAGCAACACAAAAATGTAGAATCTAGATAGAAAGTCAGCCTTTTGTGAAACGTCAAGAAAATAAGGGTCCCTCTAAAACAAGAAACGAAACAGAAACGAAACGCAACGAAACGAAACGAAACCGGGCGAAACGAAACGGAACCGGGCGAAACGAAACGAAACGAAACAAAACTGAGAAACAAAACCGAAACATATCTAATACATTCCCATAGTTTAGAATTTGGCAAAGTTCCGTTGATGCCTGTCACTAGTATTAACGGTTCGGTGAACTGTGGACAGGGGACTTCTTCATATCAAAGCAACAAGCCAATGGGATAATCCAGAAAATCCTAGGTCCAAAGCAAAATGGTGATACAGAGATTACACAAATGGAGACGATAACATAACATAACTTTATTGTTCCAATCAAGGGCCCACAAAAGGCGAAGACATATTATAACGATCATGATTAGTGTGGGTGTATTGCTACTGGTTGCAATACTTGGAAAGACACCAGGGGATGGTGTTTCCCCGTGTCAGATCCAGAACTGCAAGCAATGTAAAGTTAACAATAAAATGAAATACTGACATGCATCATTTATGATTTCTCTGGATAAACTGACTTCTTATTTTCTATACAGTTGTGTTTTTTACAAGTCATTAACCAAATAAATTGTGTTTGTGAATTCACGTTTAAAAGGTTAGGGCAACTTTTAATTATGAGTTTATTTAGATTTTGTCTGTACTCCCTCCGTGTGTTGATTACAAAATGATAGAAAATGACTTTCTTCTTCTACCTCACCCATATTACACTGCTGAAACAACAAGGACAAAACAAATAAACAGATTTGAAAACGAACGCCATACAAAAATAAAAGCACTAGCAATCTGAACCCTCACACAAAAACCGGGAGTATTACCAGGTGCATCGGAAGGGTTTGCATAATCTACTCTGCGCGAGGCACGTGATTAACTTATCGTATAAATATATTGATATGTTGCACGTTTTTTCATGAAATTGACACGAAATGTACGCGTGAAGGGACATTCTCTCGGCAGTCATATTAAACAGTCTTTTTATAACACACAATTTGAGAATTATTGCAGATATTTTTTTTAGACCAAAGTGAAAACAAAACTGCCTCAAAGCGAAAAAAAAGCCATTTTAATTACGATTTTCTTGCCGTTTTGTGGTTCAATTGATTCCCGCTTGTTGATATTAGAAAGATTGCATAAAAATAGGGAATGTAAAGAAACAACAGTGTGATGAAAAACCAACGGACATGTCAAAACATAACATGATCTTATTGCCCGTGAAGGGTATGACGAGCATCTATAAAAGTAGAAATTATACCCTCCCCCCAAAGAAAAATCTGATAGAAAATGGAATAAGAGGTGCAAAATGGCAATATAATCAAGATTCTCCGAAAGTTTTCTTACAGTTTCTGGGCAATTAGGTACCAAAACAAAACCACGACTGGAATTTTACCAAGTACTTATTTTTATACACCCGTCTCAAGACGGATGTATTATGGTAAACCATACCCGTCTTTCCGTCCGTCCATCCGTTCGTTTGACATGTCGCTCTCTAACTTCAGAACCCCTTGGCCAATTCACTTCAAACTTTGCGGGTTCTTGACCAATTCGCTTTAAACTTTGCAGAGCTATTGTATAAATGGGCGCATTATGCGGGGCGTATTAGGCACTTGGTGCAGCCGATTTTTTTCTTCACTTTTGTCTGATTTCAGCGAGTTTTATTTCGTTAAATTCCGCTTGACAAGAACTTTTGAGAACATGCCAATGGAATGTGTGTAACTCTCCCTAAAATCACACTTTACGGAGTACTTTGAATATGTTTTTTATTCGATTTCATTTTTTTCTGGATTTGTCTTGACACAAGTTTTTAGAAGTGTAGCAACGGTGTTTATTACATATTTCGAACCTTTTCATCTCTCATAACATAATTTAGCACTATCTGTTCGTGATAAGTAACGTACTTCTAGTTCTGCTCGTTTCATTGTGTTTATTTTCAAACGTGTTTAATATATGCACATGAAGTATATATAAGTAGGAATGAATTTGGTTGATTTTTTTCCTCTCGTGTTGCTTCGTTTCAATTTTATTTCGATTCGATTTCCATTTCGTTTCGTTTCGTAAGGTTTCGTTTCGTTTCATTTCGTTTCGCCAAGTTCCGTTTCGTATCGCCAGGTTTCGTTTCGTTTCGCCAGGTTCCGTTTCGTTTCGTTGCGCTTCGTTTCTGTTTCGTTTCTTGTTTTAGAGGGACCCAGAAAATAAACTGTTGTTTCTTAAAAGTCTATAGAAAAATCGATATTGTTATTAGTTAAGGACAAAAGAGAAATAACGCTTGATTTATTAGAGTCAATTTATTACACAATAGAAGCTTCAACTTCCTCTTGCAAGTGCAACTAAAACAAATGGAGAAAAAAAATGACACAATTCTCTACTTTTCGATTTCACGACATGGAACTTAAACTCTTCTATTCGGAATGTTATGTATCTTGTGTTTTTACGCTCCTCTGTCGGGTCGACACAAATAAAAATGTTTTATGCAAAGGGGAAAGAAAGAAAAAAACTTATATAACATCGCCTCCTAATACGTCAAGCATACGTTTCATATGTGTTTGGAGTGGTCCTTGGCGGCCCAATGGTAATCTAAACTCTCGCCCATTGGCCCACCCTGGCAGTGCATCTGTTTATCTACATGTACAGTCTACATGACATTGTTTGTAAATTTGCTGATGAATGTGATCGAAAGTCTAAACAAAAATCAATCAATCTATCTCTTTTTTTCATTTTGAAATTTCCCTGCAAATATTTTCCTGACATTTTGAGATTTCCCCCGTTACACACATACATCATTCAAATATCATCATTAAAGTTTCACTTTTTAGAGTAAATCAAAACGACTAATCTTTAGAGAGCAAACAAAAATGTTTTTTTTTTTTTTTTAAACTGTGTGTATACATTTATCTCTATTAACTGTGCATTATTTTCTTCAAAAAGTAAATATCGTTTCACAACCTACTGCTCACTTAGCAGTCAAAACCCCATGCGTCTCAGTTTTCATTCTTTTCTATTTTGATACAGCAACAATTTAGCACATACAAAAACCATTGAAATATGGTCGTCCTTCATATCAAATTACTAACTAAACACATAAAGAATGCAGTTTTTGAATATGCTTTGTGGTTTAATACCTTTTAACGATTTTCAATCGCTAAAGTAGATTTTCATTCAAGCGGATATATTGACGAATTTTATTTATAACGCCATTCACAATTATTGTGAACTCGTACGTAGATGACGTGCCCCAAAAACCTTTTTTCTGCATCTTCACGTATATAATAGACTTAAATGTATGTAAATTATAAAATGATAAACATCTTTTGATACATGTGAAAGATAAACCTAAAATTTAAAGTGGAAAACTTACTATGCATAAGATGAACTTATTCTAAGGGCGTGTGTGTATGTTGGAGGATATTTCGGTTATCTATAGGGTAATTAGTATTGAACGCCACACTCAATATTTCAACAACATATGAACAAGTATATGTACAAAGTGTGTGATAATGATCATTAGTATTTAACGCCACATTCAACAATAGTTCACCAACATACGCACAAGTACAAATACAAAATAGACATTGTACAAGAGGATAAAGAGCATTTTTTTCCCAAGAAGAAAATACCCAAATACGCACGATCGACAACATATACAAAAAGAAATTATTCCATAAATATACATTTTAGATACATGATAAAATAGCACTGAGTATCCCGTATCAACGATCTACACGAACGATATGTCGATCACACGAATCGCTCCAGGATTATTTTTAATCAACCGGTAGTACAGTGCATGTCGCCTTCCCATGTGTGGTATGACGAGCTTGTCAATGTTTCCGAGTTTCCGCGAAATCATAAGCCGAAGACGAGATAGATTCTTGTTATTTTCCAAAATAAATATGTTTTATTTCATTTCTACAAGATATGAAAAGTTTGCAAGAGATCCTTGTATGATAAACATTTTGATGAATTCTGAGCCCCCTTGTGCATTTTTTTTTGGGTTATTGTTTGTCAAATGGTGTGAGGGGGTCTCGTACAAAAGTTATGAGTTCGGGAATCAAGCAGACGAACGTACAAGTACATCTGCTTTGCTTAGATAGCTTTATCAAATATACTTTTAAAATTTCTACTACTAAATATAATTTTTAAGTTTCTATATTCAAAATTTATCATATTGCAGAGTTGACACCGGTTGACATTTTTTAAACATCAAAAGGGACGTTGGTGATTGTTTGGGCGCATAAACACGATACAGCTAAAAGCCTTTTACAATAAGTGAAATCTAATTATGTGTAATTATCCCTCTCAAAAAGCTACCTACAGACATAGTCCATTGAATTTAATACCCATAAGACGAGAATGAAGCGGCCCTTTAATATAACCTTCAGATTTAGTTACTGATAACTTATGATGTGAGGTGTACAACAATGACTTGATCGTTTTCAATGAATCAACTTTCTTTTAAATCAGCCAAGTAAACTGAACAGGATAAAATGTGTATTATGGTCCCGGAGGGAGAGTTTTTTTAGTACAGAAATTGACATTGAGTTTTGATTGAATCGATATTGAAATGAATGTGAATGTTTTTGCAGCTTTCTGATGTTCATTTCCCTATAATCAGCAGTGGTATTTAGTGGGTTTATAAAACTATTACGAAATCAAAAGTTTCCATAATCTTCGGAATCAATATTGAGAAGCCATTCGGATCATTTTTATGAAACAATATAACCAAAAACATCTGCGCGTAAGCCTAGAAAGAACCGAATTAAGCCTGTAGGAAATTAGGTACCAAAGTATTGACTTTTTCACAGCAAAAGATTCATCAGAGAGATTTCCCACGTTCTCGTTTTTATGGATAAAAATATTCTGTCTTGTTTTTTTTTTTGCTATTTGTCTACTGAATGTTATTTCTTACGTGTATGTATATTATTAGACAATCGATCCTTCGAGAGGAGAAAAGAAAAATTCGCCAGACTCGTGATTTTAAAGATGGATAAAGTTATTGGCAAAACGGGGATAACATATCCATTTGAATTTTTGCTTTTTTAATACGTTTCTATTATCATAGATCAACCATAGATCAACAATTTGAAATGTAATCAGTATTCTGATAAATTGGATTTTACCCTCCCTTGCAACTGTGTCGCCATCCTCTATTTTGGTTGGCCCGTTTTATAGTGTTTAATGCCACTTTCAACAACATTTCAGTTATATCGTGGCGGTCTATCAATTTTGTATTTGTTAGAAATGATAATTCCAATCTGTGTCGATTAATTGTAAGTAAAAAAAAAACCATGATATTCCGAACATTCATGCAAGAAAAATGTTAAACCTTGTAATTTGTCATAGTGTACAAGCAATGAATATCATTTTATTGTTCCTTGCTACAAAATTGTATTCAGCAAAATATAGCTTATATTTTTTTTATGATATTTATGATTTATTATAACAATGAAAAATGGGGTTCATATGGGGTGAATATTTTGTGGATATAGAAATAGCCGTAAATTATAAGATGGCGCTTTTCGAAAATATTCGAAAACGAGAGAGAGAAAAAAAAACCCAATGGTTATGACTGTTGTGCACACACCCAACCCTTGTTCACGTGCACAAAACTGCAATCTGTGTTAAAATTCTTTAATTTTTTTAATTAAATACCTACTCCTGGTGAGCCTCATTTTGCAGTGGTAATGTTATCAACCGATCATGCAGAACCGAGAATACAATTCTCGTCGTAATGTGCATCATGCGTAGAATCAAGTCATAAATCTATAAACATGAAAAAGCTTTGGTACAATTTCATTCATTTCCCTGACATTTATTTATATCTAATCCCGGTTCCCCTACCATAACTTAGGTCGTCCCATGTCGATTTCATTTCTTTTTGTTGCATTTTATAGCATTATTTGGAAATATTTCATGTGAAAATACTTGATGGATTTTTCAGTCTGTTAAGATGAATTTAATAGAGTTGCACTTATATCTTGAGTTTAGATTTAAAATCAAATTGAAATTATAGACACTGTACACTAGTATTATTTTTACGCCCTCACCTCTAGACATCGGGACACATTAAATTTTACCCATGTACGTCCGTCCCTTATTTTGGTTTCCGCTCAATAACTTAAGTTTCCTTTATCAAATAATTTGACATTTATGCACAAAGTCAGGGACCATGAAAGGAGAGCCGAAGTTGATTTCGGATTTTACTTCTTTTTCCGTTCTGGGGTTATGTCCCTTTTTACTTTAGCCGGAAGTAGAACACCTGTGTCCCATGGACACATTATTCCATTTGGTTTTGTATAACATTTCTAATACATGTATACACTGTACGTTTCCACGTTTTTATTTTTCAGTATTGATACGTTTTTATTTTTCAGTATACATACGTTTTTGTTTTTCAGTATACTAATACATAATGAAAAATAAAAACTTCGAAACTTCTTAACGTACCACGAAATGTTTTTAAGTGAGATAAAACGTTAAGATTTCACAAGTCTAACCAGTCTCTGATTCCCCGTTCATGGTGAGGTGTACTCGATACAACATTATGTGATACAGTTTGTCAGTGACTTCCGACAGATTGGTGGTTTTCTCCGGGTACTCCGGTTTCCTCCACCAATAAAACTGACCGCCACGATATAGCTGAAATATTGTTGAAAGTGGCGTTAAACACTATAAACCAACCATACTTAAAAATAAAAACGTTCAACTTCTTAACCTACCACGAAACGTTTGAAAATGAGATAAAACGTAAGATTTCATAGGTCTAGCCAGTCTCTCATTAAAACAAGTTTTCTGCTGTATAATAGTATTGGATAATCAAATTTCTTTTCCCAATTACTAGTTGTCTATCGCTCCTAAAATAGTTAACAAGCAATTCAGATCTGGTGTAATATTGATATTTATTTTATGTATTTTTCAATCTGTCTGTGATTGTCGTAAAAAAAAGTTCAATATAAAGGATAAACTGTTTTTCCCAACACGTTAGTATTCCGAACATTCAAAACGGAGATGGCATCGTGGGCGCGATCTCATGGTAGTTGGATAAATATCTATTTAAGCCATCAGCGCACATCACCATTAAAGTTGTGATCGAGTTCGATTCAGACGTGGCAAGGTGTACTCGATACAACTTGCGTGAGAATGGCATAACAGACTACATTATTGGGTAATCAATCAATCAATCAATCAATCAATCAATCAATCAATCAATCAATCAATCAATCAATCAATCAATCAATTGAAAATCATCAAAACGATATACCCATGGTACCAGCGCATCGAAAATGTAGTACAAATAACAGTGTACTATTTAGTAAACTTTATAATAGGTAACTACATTACATACATATAGCTTTCCCTCCAACTTGATTTCACGAAGATGATTTTTTTTTTATCTCGCCTCGTAAATAAGATCGTTTTCTTCACAAAACTTGTAAAATGACTTAACAGTGATGTAATTATGAGACCAATACGAATATTTCCGCTGTTTTGTTATTAGACTCGCAAGAAACATCTTGTAACAATAAATAAGACAATTTTTTGCATGCCTTGAAGAAAGATGGGCTCGTAAAATATCGGAATTGTTCAGAGAAAAATCTTCTATGAGAAATGAATATGCTATGAAATTGTGTTTACATTGGTATCTTTTAGGTGCAAGAAAATTATTTTGAAGATTTATTTACAGTTATATTAAAAATAAACAAATACAAACATAACTTTAATCCATCTTATATACAGATTATATACAACAGTATGGGGGAACATCTCAGTTGTTATTCTGTATCTGGAAAGTGGCGTTAAACACCATTAGCTCATTTATTCTGTATTTGCTTTTATTAAAAGGGAGTGCTTTACCTATTTTTAAATGACGTAATTCCCTTATTTACTTTAATTCTGAGGGATTCCATTTTTATCCAAGAACAAATTATCTAACACTTCATTTTTTAAAGTATTTGTTTTCCTTAGACGGGTAGATCCGATAAATAAATATTGGAAATTGGATCCTCATGGAAGATTCTGCATATCAGTTTCAATAACTTGCATGATTGTTCCTCCTTAGAATAACTTGACCGGCGATTTGCTAAAAATGGAGTTTTCCAAATGTTGCAACCATGTTATTGAACATTATTTGTTGACCACGTGGTACTTGGAATGACATCCGCTATTTCTGGCATCCATATTGTTTTTCCAGGCATCATACTTTGTTCCGAATGATTAATGATTTACACGAAAAGAAAACGTACAAATATTGCTAATAAATTGATTCTCACGTCTTAAATTGCTTGTATAATTAATATGTCTGTGTTTATTTGCCGAAAATTACTGACGCCTTGTCATATTATCTGCGATTGTATAGAGAACTATGCTGATTTCCAAGATGTTCAAATGCATATCAATGTCAATTGGAAAATAGAAAATAAAAATTATGAAGAAAAAAAAATTGACTAAATTTCGAAAATAACATTAGCTGATTTCACCCCAATGAAATGGTAATTTTCACTCGATGAAATAGGATGAAAATACGATTGTTAACGAGTTTATATGGTTATACGTATACAATGCTGAAAAATTCAGTTGTAACAGTTACCCGTTCTACACAGATAAAGCATGTGTAGTTTTCTCCGTAAAAAGTGGACCATATTTCCGTTAACCGGTAAAATCAGGATTCTCTTCTTGACCCAAATTTCAGTTTTGAAATTCTACAATTGAAAATAATACATTATTTTTGTTGCAAACGGTCGGTCAAGCAGTCACGAAACGGTCTGACTATCGGTCAATAAACGGTCGGTTAATCAGTCACGAAACGGTCGGTCAATCAGTCACGAAACGGTCGGTTAATCAGTCACGAAACGGTCTGGCTATCTGTCACTAAACGGTCGGACAATCAGTCACGAAACGGTCGGTCAATCCGTCACGAAACTGTCGGTCGATCAGTCACGAAACTGGGACAATTAATCACGAAACGACCGGTCAATCAGTCAAATAAACGTAAGCGGTCGGTCAATCAGCCATGCTTCATGGTTACGAAACGGTCGGTCAATCGGTTACGAAACGTTCGGTCAATCAGCCATGCTTCTATTTTTAATGACGGTCTGTCCATAGAAACATAGAATAAAACCTGACACTTCTGACTACAGTAAATGTCTACAGTCAAGACAGAAGTTCCTATCACTATTGTTGATCATCTAATTTGTACACTGTCTGTCTGATAATATCTAAGGGAAGATGGCAAACGAGCATGGTTCTATTTTATTGTTTTGTCTACAGAGAAACCTTGTTTAACTGACATTCTTCTCTTATAACCGCCACAAGATAACTGAATGATTGTTGAAAGTTGCGTTAAGTATCTTCTCTTATAACGTTATAGTTAGGGGATTGAGTGGAAGAAATATAAAACAGTCACGTTCCTAAAAAACCTGTATTAAGAGGACACCTTTGGGACAAAGAAAAAAGTGGCCTTATAAAACAGGTTCAATTCATATGAAATGTTCTATGACAGGGCAAGCAAAAATTGACCTTTTAATACAGGTGACTGCTTGATACAGAGGTGACTTCATCGTGTCTAACTGTAAAATGGGGTAAACTCTCATGTTCATTTACACTCATATCCTTTCATTTAACGGATAATATTTTGAAAGAAAACCAGTTGTTTTTGCGCTTTGGATTCTTAAACTGAAATCTGTTGGAAACTTTAGGCTTTTAAAGTTTATCGAACGTATTGAACGTCTTTCACTTGTGCTTTTTTTGTGTGCAAATCTGACATCAAAAGTTACAATAAGCTCACAACAACCTGCAAGTACAAGTTTGATGAATCAGTTTGAGTAGAAAATGTCACGGTACATTTCAATAAAATGTTAATTTGTTGTAGATGAACCGATAATGTCTTAAAAAAGATGTTTATCTCAAATATTTGTTTTTAAATGAAGAAGAGAAGACGAGTGTGAAAAATTGTACTTAGAGAAAAAAAGTTTTTAATTTAACGCCCCTCCCTGTTTTAGCGCCCCCTCTCCCTAAAATATTGAGAAAAAGAAAACTGCTTTAACGCCCCTCCCAATTAAAAAAATGTCCGTATAAAACATTATTGGGTATAGAAAAAAAAAGAAGAAAAATGCAGTATCATTAGGGAAAATAATAAAAACTTCAATCAATAATAATCTTTATTCTCCTAAACTTTTAATCTTCAATATTTGCTAGTTCTCAACAACTCAAACCACAAACACAAAAAAATGAAAATGCAGACAAACATTTGCGGTTTTTGTATTTAACTTGGATAGCGACAGTGAGGCTGGTATTCTAATGCTTCTAAATCATTACGATCATTTTCAATAGGTTTACAGAGATTAGAAAATTTCCCAGACGGCAATTGCATGCTTCAATTTTGGTATCTCCTTCGAAATCACGACTCTAGGACGTCGAAAACATGTCGTCTGCAAGTTTTCATAACCATCAAACCTAAATTGTTTTTGATCCGCTCGATGTAAAGCAAGAATAACATCTATAATTTAAATAATTAACTTCTTGAAATAATTTTAGTAGAACCTGTCTGATATTTTTACCTCTTTAATGAATTAGACAAAGTTTTAAGGGGGGATACAATGGGTTATTTGTCATACGTTTCTTTCACGACAATCATATGCATGTAATAAGTACTACTTTAGTGGATTATTTTAAGCCAGTGGCGTAGTCGGAGTAAAAAAAAACTTACAACCGAGGATTGAAACATTTCTGAGATCAAAAGTTAACAATGTTAATTCAATAAAACTAAGTTGATAATGAGAATTTTTCAAGCCACGATATAGCTGAAATACTGCTAATGTTGGCGTTAAAAATCAATCAATCAATCAATCAATCAATCAATCAATCAATCAATCAATCAATCAATCAATCAATCAAGCAAGCAAGCAAGCAAGCAAGCAAGCAATAAAACTAACGTATTTTTAGTAAAACAAATCATTTTAGATGCCTGTAGAAATTACATGTATATGAAAACAAGTAGACATTTGTTATGACTTGTAATGGGTACCTTATAAATTCAAATGTAACCTGTTTGGCTTTTAAACGCAGTCTTCTTCTTTTCTGTATCTCCCTCCTACTGAGGAGGCACACACGACATGATATTGACAATCCGTGATTTTTATTAGATCCAAAATAATGCATATCTACACCGAGCGCACATACAATGTATACTTATTCTTCCTAATAGATATAGGATTATATTTTTTAAATAAAATAAAATCTACAATTTCTTTTTTTAACTTTCAGGTGAAATACGATGCTATTGTAACGAATCATGGTGTGTTCAAACAGGCTACATGTGCAAATCTACATTAAACGCATGTTACTCAATACTAACTTATGATGGAGAAAAACCAAAAACTACTCAGGGATGTATAGAGACTCTAGAACCATCACAACGTGTCGTGTGCAGAAGTGAAAAACCAGAACACTATACAAGCAAGTTACCAACACAAGAACAGTCATTGCTTATCTGTTGTGACAATGATATGTGTAATTATAGCGAAACGAAAGCAATCAGCATAATAGTCAAAGAAAAATCAAATGGCAGCACTCAAAATGGTAAGTTTTAATTTACAACATTCCCGCATATATTATATTTGATTTCTTTGTGGTCTAAGAATGTATGTATAGAGACATTGTTTTTCTGCGGGGTTAGGGGGGAAGGTCTATTGTGTTTAACGCCACTTTCAACAATATTTCAGTTATATATCATGGCGGTCAGTTTTATTGGTGGAGGAAACCGGAGCAACCAGGAGAAATCTACCTTACCTACATGTAGTAAGTCACTGACCAACTTTATCACATAATGTTGTATCGAATACACCTCGCCTTAGCGGGATTCCAACTCACAAAGTAAGCTCTTTGTTTTACTCACAAAGATTTAAAATTATAAAGAAGAGTTTGAAGATACCAAAGTGGCAACCAGAATCTGTATATCGAAGAACTGGGTCAAACAACGATCTACAAAACATACATATAAAACTAAAGATCGAGTAACACGAACCCCACTAAAAACCGGGGGTGAACTCAGGTGCCTCGGAAGGGTAAGCAGTTCCTGCTCCACTCTGTCCATTATTTTGACTATGAGCGTACCAGATGAACGTTGTTCCAGAAACGTGTCCTATATATATGCAATAAATAAGATATCGTTTTTATTTATGGACAAAATGTTGAGATACACAAACGACCCTCCCTTTATTTTTGTTGCAAAAATGTACATGTAAATTATTCAATATCTGACAAGACCTTACTATAGCAAAGTATCCCGTAGTTTTGTACTCAAGTGTAATATTCTCTTAAATTTAATTATATTCTTGTTCCCTAAAGAAATGTCTGCTAACTTTTGTGAGAAAGTAGTCATAAAATTAATTCAGTAACAGAGAAGATGCATTTCACATCACATGCACATATGAAAATTAATGAAAAAATGTGAAAAACTGTAAAAGTCGGAGTGCTTTTAGATCATTAGGACAACAAAATTTCACTAAAATCTAATGAAAACTAGAGGCGTGAAATTGAAACAGAATTCATAGAATGTACACAATTACATAGTCCTATGAAAACTGCAAATTGTTCTTAGAACAACTGTTTCTCTCTAGGCATATTTTTGAGTAATTGGAATCACTGCATATAATGTATATCTTGTATTTAATTGACTGCATCGCGACCTTTCCTTTTGATGATGAAATTAGTTGTGTATTCCTTGTCGAAAACAACTGAGCTAAATACCGGGGGTATTACATATAGTTAATTCAATTTATGTTATATTGCTGTTGGTGATTTTATTTTTATTGTTTTACCTAAAGCACTCTGACTAAAGATTATTTTCTAAACATCCCATGGGTATTTACGTTTAAGCACGTTATGGAAGTTAATTCTAACGTTTTAAATCATCATTGCTTATTTTCGAACAGACATCTATACCTAATGAAATACATTCATTTCATATATACGATACCATCCTTGAAATATTATTCTGAATTTAGAGGTGGTTTCCTCCGGGTACTCCAGTTTCCCCCATCAATAAAAATGACAGCCACAATATAACTGAAATATTGTTGAAAGGGGCGTTAATTAAAGCACCATAACCCTAACCCTGAATTTAGAAATTGATCGCATTTCTTGTAATTAGAACGTCGAATCTGAGACAAAAAACAAATAATTCGATGAAGCTGGAAATTCACACCCCTCTGACACATATTAGATTGTTTTTTTTTATTTAAAAAAATTCATGGTCCGACTTTGAATTTTATGTCACGTGATCCAATCTGATTAAAAGTTCGTTTCTTTAAATAAAAACGAATCAATATATCGCCGTAGACATCTTGAAATCTACATCGTTTATCTGGCGACATTAAACTTTGCTATGTTTTTGTAGGCCAAAGGCATCAGGATATGTTTATATAATTACTCTAAAATCCCCTAGCCACCTGTCTAGTTCAGGCCTAAGTAAGAACCGTTTAATAGCATATAATTATCTGATTTGAAACTTCTACTATATTTTTTTGACGCTAGATTGCTTAAATCCACTGTAAGAGGCTCTAGATCGTATAGGAATATGTTATCATAAATATTAATAATGGTCTATTTAAATCGACACGAACTTCAAATCTTTTTAAGACCACGTAGTTCAGTGTCGAAAGGGGAAAATTCGGAAAAATGAGAAAGTATCTAGTATCGGAAGACTTTTTTTTTCATAATTGCATATTGTTAATCTGATAGACTATTAGCACATTTCCGACATTTATTCAAATATCTTACATTTTATAGGAGTTATAAAGGACCCCCTTTCATTCAAATTTCAATGAAAATGAAAATATAACGTCGTCAATACAGCAACCCCCCCCCNCCCCATCTTCCCTCGAGGTGTTTTTCACTAATATTATTATTTGATTGACCTACTACCAGCATTGTGATCGCTGCAAATGCTAACTGAATTGTATAACTGAATACAGTCCAGTCCAATTTGAATCAACTTGGTTATAATGAAAAATCGGTTATATTGAACATATTATTTATCTCCATCAGCTCACTTGAGTTTATCAAGTATGGTTAATAAATTATGAAACTATTTGATGTCGTTCTAAACTTTCATTACGAGTGGCATGGACTACCTATAGACTACATATACTAGAGTAGGTAAAATTGTTATTCTGGTCACCCCTTTTCGAGAGCCTCACAAAATTGGGTATTACGATTAAAAACATTCCGATCCCATATGGTTACTTGTTAAGCTTTGGTCGTCGCCAGAAAGATATATCCTAGAGGCGACACGATGTATACGTTATGATGAACAGAATTAAAATGCAAATGAATCGTAAAATGTGATTATTAAATTAACCCATGAAGTTTGAATTTAGGATTATTATTTTTTTTTGTATCCGGATTATTTATTCAATTAAAAGACATTTAAGATCAGTTGGTAGAAAATAACCATTGTATTAAATATTGTTGTCGAAAAAATAAAAAAAATAATAATTCTAATTCTAACATGACGTCCTTCATTGGCTATATAAATAATACCATGATAAAACTGGAGATATATTTTAATTCGCACATCGCTCGGGATACAGTTTTTAAGAAAATAATGTTACCCATGTTAAAACTGGATGCAAACTCTGGCTTCCATGAATTATTTCTTAAATGGACGTCAGAGAAGAACACCATTTAAAAAACAAAACAAAAAAAACACTGAAAGCCATTTATAACTTTTGCCGTACTAGCATGTTTTATTAATTACTCCTGTATTTAATAATGACATGGACTTAACCTTGGTTTCATGTGAGGTCCATCGTAAATCAAATATGTCTAAAATAAAAACATTACGCATATTTTTTACTTCTTCATAATTTTGTAGAAAGATGTAACGATAAGCTTCATTATGATCCAGATTAAATAGATTTGTGTTGAATTCTTAAACGTTGATAAGATCCAGAAATTGTAACAACATTTTCGAGTGGTTCTGTAGATCTCTGTTGGACTTGAAGGGAGGTGATACATTTAGTTGCAAAAATTGAGGAGTTTATGACATGATGCAGTGCAAAATTTAAATTTAAATTAATTTTAATATCTAGATGAAATTTGTTTTGGATATTTTACACATGTTGAATAAACAAGTATTTTCAATTCCACAATAACAGATGCATACCCCTGGAACTCCTCGTTTGAAATAAGAAAAGATATCAAACTGCTTTATGTTTAAATATACATATTATACTATTTTTCCATTTTATTTTCTCAAAACATTATCATTATTGAAGTGGTTTTTATGTAATAATAATTTGATGTTAAATATATCACCACTTTATAATAAATGGCTTCCAAAGCACTTGTACTTACAATAATGGCACTCAAAATCTGCCTCCTTCTCTTAATGACTTTATGCAACTTTCTTGTCAGTTATTTTCGTATTTCTGTACTGGAAAATAGTCTTGTAAATGTTTGCATAAAATATTGCAGTAACAGATTTGTCTCCCCTGAATATTTGTTTGTTTAAATATTGCAGCAACACATTTGTCTCCCCTGAATATTTGTTTGTGTAAATATTGCAGCAAGAGATTTGTCTCCCCTGAATATTTGTTTGTTTAAATATTGCAGCAATAGATTTGACCCCCTGAATATTTATCAGTAAGGTCACCAAAAGGTTACCCATAAAGCTGTTTTGCCGTGTAATGTCAGACAAGTAATCCCATAGATAATACAAATATTAGTTATGCGTCCTAAAGTAATACCACAGAGGAAAATTTCCTGGAAACTTTACGATGGTTCTGATTTCATAGTATTGTTCGCTGCTTGACTTTTGGCGCCAGTTTATTCATCCAAAAAGGTTGTCAATATTTGCTTCTGAAACTTAAGCCATACCGCAGACTGCCTTCGTGTCGGCAGGAGACAAAAACGCCAATTTACGGCATTGTACTTCGAGAGATTGTCGTAAAGCTTCACATTATCTTCGGCATTATGGACAATTTTAACATCCAATTACTGGGGAAGTAATGATTGATAATTTGGTTAGTATTGAACATGACACATTATTGCTATTGGGAAATTTTGGTCGATTATGTTATTTGAAATCAGAAATCTGTGGCGCGACAGTATGGCGACCTTTCGGTCGTCTGTTGTCGATTAATTCGTTTGAAGTTTTCCTAAGAGTGATCAGAGACTAAAAGACAGAACATCTCCGGGGATTATTCCGTACAGGAATAAAACTTGCAAATGACATCGATTGTCTAATCTGGAGATATCATCAACTTCATTAATAAATTGTTTATTGGTGATTGGCATCAATGAGACTTTCACAAGACATATCGGAAATACAGAGATTTTGTCATGGGGCTTTAAAACATTTTTTTTACATAAATTGTTGCTATTTATTTTCAAAAATATTATCCTGTACCTAATAAATAATTCAGTGCACGGCAGACATTATTTAAGCAGCATCTGGATTCGACAGTCAACAAAACAATGAAACAAATGCGTGTAATTAGACATAAATTAATGCATTTCCGTCCGTCGAACAGGTGCAAAAGAAATGTCCGTGATTTCATGTTATTTGAATTACTTATTTTAACTATAATTCGATTGTTTTATAGACAAGTATGTTTTATTTCTAAGGGTCGTCTATGAGTCTTAAGTTAATAATGCAATTTGTTCACTCCACGATATAGCTGAAATATTGCTAAAAAAGGAGTTTGAAGATACCACAGGGGTAATCAGAATCCGTATATCGAAGAAGAACAGACAACGCAATGGCCAAAAGAAAAAGTACAAAAGGACAAACAACGATTTACAAAACATACATATAAAACTAAAGATCGAGTAACACGAATCCCACTAAAAACCGGGGGTGAACTCGGGTTAAGCACCAACCAACCAACCAACCAACCAATCAATCAATCAATCAATCAATCAATCAATCAATCAATCAATCAATCAATCAATCAATTTTTTAAAACAGATAATGTATCTTAATACTATTTTTGTTTCTATTTTTCAGGCAATGATAACTTAGAAGATGTATCTTCCTTCCATAAAAACCATAGGGATCCCGATAAAGACTTGTGGTTTAAAGCCGCGGTGATTGCGGTTCCTATCGCGGGTGGATTTATACTCATTCTATTGGTGCTGTTAGCTGTGCGCATGCTCAGATCCGATTCTCGTAGACACAGACAATTAATTCAAATTCGAAGAGAAAGAACAAGTCTCACAAAAGCTCAACTTTATGTTACGGATCATTTTTGTGACAAACCGTGTAATAAAAAGTCACCCTTATTATACGACGAAAAAAATAATGTGTGTAAAGATCCAATCGTCAAAATGGACAAGGATGGAAAAATATATGAACAAGTGGGAGACTCTTCGAAGTCTAAAAATAGAACTAACCAATCATTGATTGTGTGGGGGAACCCTGGGAAAAGGGATTTTGCAACTGTTGTATAACAATTAGCAAATAGCAAAGCTGAAAAGATATTTCCAAAGTTTATTAAGTTATTGAAAACAACCAACCATTTCCAGCCTTGTTTTAACCTATTGGTATATCCATACATACTTGTAAAAAACTAAGTAAAAATTCGTGATTTACATGTCAACATTTTAGCAGTCTCGGTTGCATGGTTACATTATTGTATATTGCGCCCGAAACGTTATTTTTGAAAGTTTACAATTTTCTTACCAAATTGGTTGTCTGTTTTATCAGCTGGACATTTTAGTGCTTAAAATCAAAAATGCGTTCACTGCTCATAAGATTTGTTCAAATGATTGTGACTAAATGTGATACTAGTTTGCACAGAATATTTTATTGAAAATTTGTGTGCAAAAAAATGTTCTTTCAAAGTTTTATTGCGCATGACAGGATATGAGAGTTGTTTTTGAATAAATGTCTTCTGGATGTACTTTGAGCAAAGTTTTATTGCGCATGACAGGATATAAGAGTTGTTCTTTGAATAAATGTCGTCTGCGTGTATGTACTTTGTTAACTCCTTGAAAAGGAGAACACAAAATTGTTGTATGACAGATCATGTTCTGGGTGTCGTTATTCTAAATGTTCTTGATCATCGTGCGTGTGTATTAGTGTGTGTATGGATACAGGTGTCTTCATTGTTATTGGTATCGTGTGAGTGTATTGTGTACGGATGTGTCCATTGTTATTGGTCTTCAAAAGACGAACAGAGTATTTTATTATATATTTGAAAAAAGTCTTATTTATTGCAAAATAAATTTCAAAATATTATAAAGTTTTTCTTATATGCCAACGTTGTATTATTTCGACATTCTCAAAATGGATTTAGAAAAGTTTGAAGAACCCAAAAGGAGTAATGAGAAGACAGACAATACAATGGTCAAAAAATACCAAAGGAGTAATCAGAAGCCGTAAATAGAAGGACAGACAATACAATGGCCAAAAAATACCAAAGGAGTAATCAGAAGCCGTAAATAGAAGGACAGACAATACAATGGTCAAAAGATACCAAAGGAGTAATCAGAAGTCGTAAATAGAAGAACAGACAATACAATGGTCAAAAGAAAAAAGGGACTAACAATTATACACAAAAAACAAAGATTGAGGAAAAGAGATGTACATGTAATCAGATTTGGAATATGTCACGAGACACACATTAATTGGTGTTTTATTTTGCTATGATGCTAAACATATCATTTATACTTACCATAGTATACGAACACACAAAGTACTACAATATACCCGGTATTGCAATTCATATATAAAACGTAACCAACAGTAAGCCAATTAAAGAATTGTGGAATTTTTTTTATGAACACACCCCTCCTGTTGACATGAACATAAGCTGATTTACCTGATAACGAAAATAGTTTAAACAGTGATAATCAACAATACCACCAATAGCAACTAAACCAACAACAACTTCATACCTCAAACAACTTAACACAAAATAGACTATTGACATATTACGTTGGAAATTCAAGTTGTGAGTTGGGACAGGCACAAAAATGTGGCAGGTTTAAACCAATTAATGAGAAAATGAGATTCAAGCACACCCTCTGATACCTGGATCTCCAAATCATGGGTGCATGGAATCAAATTTTTGCCCGATCAGATAAGTAGTGACTGGGGCCAGTGAGGGATAAATTACTGCTGACTTGTCTCCAGGTATTTTACGAATTTCACAAATACCGTCATCTGTATATAAACATTACTTTGACAATATGTTTCTTGAATCTAATTTAATTCTAAGGCATTACATTTGGTATTAACAATTAATCACATTATATGGTGGTATTGGAAACAGCACCTGGCGCTTGACTAATTTATATAAAAAAAAATAGTCATTCGAATTTATATAAAATTATGCAAGCTAAACCACCATATTGTAATCTAGTGGAATTTTACAAAGTCAAGGGCCACGAGTCCACAATTGTCTGTCCCACAGACATGTGTTTTATATACAGGACCTTTTCCTCAGTTAAAATGACTAGTGGTAAAAATCTTGGAACATACGGTAGTGAGAAATTGTATGTAAAGGNGGGGGGGGGAGGAAACATTGCATAGACAAATCTGAATTTGTCGATATGTGGATTCTAAGTATGTGTGTTTACGCCAGTACCAACTTTTCAGTTACATCTGTCGTGATTTATAATCATACATATTGTGGTTGCCTTTTATGATCTATCGTGCCTGTCAATTATCTCTTTCGTGGCTTTCAGTTATATCATGAATGTCATTTAACTATCGTTGCTTTCAGTTATATATATCGTGATTGTCAGTTATCTCTATCGTGGCTTTCAGGTATATCTATCGTGAATGTCAGTTATCTCTATCGTGGCTTTCAGTTATATCTATCGTGAATGTCATTTATCTATCGTGGCTTTCAGTTATATCTATCGTGACTGTCAGTTATCTCTATCGTGGCTTTCAGGTATATCTATCGTGACTCGGTTATCTCTATTGTGGCTTTCAGTTATATCTATCGTGAATGTCATTTATCTCTATCGTGGCTTTCAGTTATATCTATCGTGACTGTCAGTTATCTCTATCGTGGCTTTCAGGTATATCTAT
>MJUT01034513.1:130524-152287 GCA_002080005.1 Gigantidas platifrons
ATCTCTATCGTGGCTTTCAGGTATATCTATCGTGACTGTCAGTTATCTTTATCGTGGCTTTCAGGTATATCTATCGTGACTCAGTTATCTCTATTGTGGCTTTCAGTTATATCTATCGTGAATGTCATTTATCTCTATCGTGGCTTTCAGTTATATCTATCGTGACTGTCAGTTATCTCTATCGTGGCTTTCAGGTATATCTATCGTGACTGTCAGTTATCTCTATCGTGGCTTTCAGGTATATCTATCGTGACTCAGTTATCTCTATTGTGGCTTTCAGTTATATCTATCGTGAATGTCATTTATCTCTATCGTGGCTTTCAGTTATATCTATCGTGATTGTCAGTTATCTCTATCATGGCTTTCATGTATATCTATCGTGAATGTCAGTTATCTCTATCGTGGCTTTCAGTTATATCTATCGTGAATGTCATTTATCTATCGTGGCTTTCAGTTATATCTATCGTGATTGTCAGTTATCACTATCGTGGCTTTCAGGTATATCTATCGTGAATGTCAGTTATCTCTATTGTGGCTTTCAGTTATATCTATCGTGAATGTCATTTATCTCTATCGTGGCTTTCAGTTATATCTATCGTGACTGTCAGTTATCTCTATCGTGGCTTTCAGGTATATCTATCGTGACTGTCAGTTATCTCTATTGTGGCTTTCAGGTATATCTATCGTGACTCAGTTATCTCTATTGTGGCTTTCAGTTATATCTATCGTGAATGTCATTTATCTCTATCGTGGCTTTCAGTTATATCTATCGTGAATGTCATTTATCTCTATCGTGGCTTTCAGTTATATCTATCGTGACTCAGTTATCTCTATCGTGGCTTTCAGGTATATCTATCGTGACTCAGTTATCTCTATTGTGGCGTTCAGTTATATCTATCGTGAATGTCATTTATCTATCGTGGCTTTCAGTAATATCTATCGTGATTGTCAGTTATCACTATCGTGGCTTTCAGGTATATCTATCGTGAATGTCATTTATCTCTATCGTGGCTTTCAGTTATATCTATCGTGACTGTCAGTTATCTCTATCGTGCCTTTCAGGTATATCTATCGTGACTCAGTTATCTCTATTGTGTCTTTCAGTTATATCTATCGTGAATGTCATTTATCTCTATCGTGGCTTTCAGTTATATCTATCGTGAATGTCATTTATCTATCGTGGCTTTCAGTTATATCTATCGTGAGTGTCAGTTATCTCTATCGTGGCTTTCATGTATATCTATCTATCGTGACTCAGTTATCACTATCGTGGCTTTCAGGTATATCTATCGTGAATGTCATTTATCTATCGTGGCTTTCAGTTATATCTATCGTGATTGTCAGTTATCTCTATCGTGGCTTTTAGTTATCTCTATCGTGAATGTCATTTATCTATCGTGGCTTTCAGTTATATCTATCGTGATTGTCAGTTATCTCTATCGTGGCTTTTAGTTATATCTATCGTGAATGTCATTTATCTCTATCGTGGCTTTCAGTTATATCTATCGTGACTGTCAGTTATCTCTAGCGTGGCTTTCAGGTATATCTATCGTGACTCAGTTATTTCTATTGTGGCTTTCAGTTATATCTATCGTGAATGTCATTTATCTCTATCGTGGCTTTCAGTTATATCTATCGTGACTGTCAGTTATCTCTATCGTGGCTTTCAGGTATATCTATCGTGACTCAATTATCTCTATTGTGGCTTTCAGTTATATCTATCATGAATGTCATTTATCTATCGTGGCTTTCAGTTATATCTATCGTGATTGTCAGTTATCACTATCGTGGCTTTCAGGTATATTTATCGTGAATGTCATTTATCTCTATCGTGGCTTTCAGTTATATCTATCGTGAATGTCATTTATCTATCGTGGCTTTCAGTTATATCTACCGTGACTGTCAGTTATCTCTATCGTGGCTTTCAGTTATATCTATCGTGAATGTTATTTATCTCTATCGTGGCTTTCAGTTATATCTATCGTGACTGTCAGTTATCTCTATCGTGGCTTTCAGGTATATCTATCGTGACTCAGTTATCTCTATTGTGGCTTTCAGTTATATCTATCGTGAATGTCATTTATCTATCGTGGCTTTCAGTTATATCTATCGTGATTGTCAGTTATCTCTATCGTGGCTTTCATGTATATCTATCTATCGTGACTCAGATATCACTATCGTGGCTTTCAGGTATATCTATCGTGACTCAGTTATTTCTATTGTGGCTTTCAGTTATATCTATCGTGAATGTCATTTATCTATCGTAGCTTTCAGTTATATCTACCGTGACTGTCAGTTATCTCTATCGTGGCTTTCAGTTATATCTTTCGTGAATGTCATTTATCTATCGTGGCTTTCAGTTATATCTATCGTGACTGTCAGTTATCTCTATCGTGGCTTTCATGTATATCTATCGTGACTGTCAGTTATCTCTATCGTGGCTTTTAGTTATATATATCGTGACTGTCAGTTATCTCTATCGTGGCTTTCAGGTATATCTATCGTGACTGTCCGTTATCTCTATCGTGGCTTTCTGTTATATCTATTGTGAATGTCATTTATCTATCGTGGCTTTCAGATATATATATCGTGACTGTCAGTTATCTCTATCGTGGCTTTCAGGTATATCTATCGTGACTGTCAGTTATCTCTATCGTGGCTTTCATGTATATCTATCGTGACTGTCAGTTATCTCTATCGTGGCTTTCAGTTATATCTATCGTGACTGTCAGTTATCTTTCGTGGCTTTCAATTATATCTATCGTGAATGTCATTTATCTATCGTGGCTTTCAGTTATATATATCGTGAATGTCAGTTATATCTATCGTGACTGTCAATTATATCTATCGTGGCTTTCATGTATATCTATCGTGACTGTCAGTTATCTCTATCGTGGCTTTCAATTATATCTATCGTGAATGTCATTTATCTATCGTGGCTTTCAGTTATATATATCGTGACTGTCAGTTATCTCTATCGTGGCTTTCAGTTATATCTATCGTGACTGTCAGTTATCTATCGTGGCTTTCAGTTATATCTATCGTGAATGTCATTTATCTATCGTGGCTTTCAGGTATATCTATCGTGACTCAGTTATCTCTATCGTGGCTTTCAGTTATATCTATCGTGAATGTCATTTATCTATCGTGGCTTTCAGCTATGTCTATCGTGCCTGTCATTTATCTATATCGTGGCTTTCAGCTATGTCTATCGTGCCTGTCATTTATCTATATTGTGGCTTTCAGGTATATCTATCGTGAATGTCATTTATCTATCGTGGCTTTCAGTTATATCTATCGTGAATGTCATTTATCTATCGTGGCTTTCAGTTATATCTATCGTGAATGTCATTTATCTCTATCGTGGCTTTCAGTTATATATATCGTGACTGTCAGATATATAAATCTGACGTTGTCCTGACTCCGATCCAACCAGTCTTTCTTCCTTAATGCTGTATGGTTAGTGGAGAAGTCGCTATTGCCAATTATATATAAAACATACTCTTTTCTATTTCTTCCTGACTCTGCATGTGGCTATGCAGCTTTCTTCAGTGACATTATAATACATAATATATATAATATAAATAAAGCCTTTGGTTTGACCCGCCTGGTTCGAACCGACGATATACTGTACTCGATGCAAGTAGCTAACGAATACATCACTGAAGCTTTGGAGCACATTGACAAACTTTATCTCACAAGGTTGACTGGTTGTAACAGTACACCTGGACAAGAACTCGCCAAACTGAGTAGCGATAGGCGCTTAATGCATAATCAGATGTAAATCTAACTACCCTACCTTCATGGTCATCTGTTTCTCTACTGAGTTTAATGTTACGGGGAAAATAATGCAACAATGATAAACTGTTCTACTTAGAATTTGCTTGGCCTCCGATTCACTATTAAGATTGCATAAATGAATATTATGAAACGACTCATAATATTTATTTCTGCAATCTTAATAATGAATCGTTTCTGTGTAGAATTAAAACTGATGAGGTGAATTATCTGATATCATAAGAAGATATTAGCTTATAAATACTTACCTATATATATAACTCAAGGGAACCACTTGTATAGAATAATAAGACTTTGTCTCTTTGTTGCATTGGTCAATCCTCATGAGTTTGTCGGTGACTCGAGCCAGGTCGGTGGTTTTCATCGGGTCTACAGTTTCATCCACCAATAAAACTGACCGCGACGATGTAACTGAAATATTGTTGAAAGTGGCGTTAAGCACCATAATCCTAACCTCTGACCTTTTTATCCTAAAGAAAGGGGTCTTAAGCTGTGTGGATCGAATCTGATGCACAACTCGTGCCAAGGACGAGACATAAATGAGTGTCCTATGTATGAGTGTCACGCTCTTTGCACGCGTAAAAGACAATTTACAGCAGTTGAGTGTGATAAACGGTTTATTAGGGAGGGCGCTGGTTGTCCGTTTCAAAGCAAAACTTTCCGTCCATTAATAATCAAGTATTAATTTCCTTGCGATACTCAAAACATCTGTCCATAGTCCTAATTAAAGTACACTAGCGGGTTCATATTTTTCCGTAGCGAAGTGTACTCGATACAACATATGATAAACGTCAGATCGGTGGTTATTCCGTGGCGAGGTGTACTCGATACAACATATGATAAACGTCAGATCGGTGGTTATTCCGTGGCGAGGTGTACTCGATACTATACAATTATAGCTTTTGTATGAGGTCGATACGTGGTTATATCGACTAAACAGAAGTATATCGACCGAGGACGTAGTCCGAAGTCGATATACTTCTGTTGGTCGATATAAACCACGTATCGCCCTCATAGAACAGCTACAATTGTTATATTATTAATCCACATTATTGACAAATATAAGGAACATTTTTTATGGATTTTGTAAACACACAAAAGCACAATAACATGTAACACTATTTACTCAACAAATTTGTAATTCAAATAACAATTTTATCATTTTAACATTGAAAAAAGTCTATCTTCTGATTTAACCACGTGGTCATGATTTGGGAAAATTTATGTTTATTTTTAGTAACGTGCTGTATGACCGTGCAATCTGCTATTTTCTATATTACAAAAATTGTTGACAGTGCAACCTTTGTTTATACAGTATATCATATGATTTGGTATATACCAATCAAATTTTAAGAATGATATCAGATTAATAATATAGCATATGATAAACGTCAGATCGGTGGTTTTTCCGTGGCGAGGTGTACTCGATACAACATATGATAAATCAGATCGATGTGCCGTGGCGAGGTGTACTCGATACAACATATGATAAACGTCAGATCGGTGGTTTTGGAGGATAGTTTGGTTTCCTCCTCCATCAATTAAACTAACTTTCCTGTTGTGTAGTGTACTCGATATAGCTTAAACTATAAACTAGTCAGTAATTTGCTTCAGATCGGTGGTGTTGGCGGAAATTGTGGTTGCCTCCTGCATCAAGTGAACTGACAGCCAATGTCGATTTCAAGTCGATTTCTAGAATTTAATATGGGTTAGTCGCTTATATTATTTTTCAACCCTGGTATGTTCAGTGGTTAGAGGGCCATCGTGGTCGTGATCGCATGGTAGTTGGATTTACTACTTGTATTTTCATACCATTCCTCCCTCTGTCCAAAAATTTGCCCCTATCCAATATGACTGTTATAACCGTCAAAGGGCCTATTGGTCTTTCTTAAGTTTATTCTATGCACTGAAATATGCTATATTCGCGGAGCTTCGCCCCCTGGGCCCCCTAGCAGGGCTTCCCCTTAGGCGGCCCCAGACCCCTCGCCCTAATGTTGTGCTTCCACTTCAAGTTAGCTATAGCTACGCCCCTGTTTGGTATATTCCAACTCTTCTTCAGAGATGCCATATTTGTTTGCCATGTATGTGTCCTCGCAGTACAGTTTGCGAGTTCATGGCTACAGAAATTGGTTGGAAATATTATGAATTGCAGAACATTATGCCAAAAAATCTACATCATTATGTGCATTTTAAATCAAAGGAAAATAAAAGAACACACCCACAATCTTTGCTTTGTGTTTTGTTTATCGCTTTCAATCAGATGAAACAACACGTCTTGAATAATAATAATTTTATGAAAGAGGTCCCAAACAGGGGGAAGCATTTGTCATGCTACTGAAATGTATGTGATTATTAACTAAAAAATGTAATTTTTGTTTCAATTGTTTATTTTTATTTCATTTATCTTCATACAGTTGGGGCCGTCGTGGTCGTGATCGTATGGTAGTTGGATTTACAACTACCTATGCAATCAGTGCCTATCACCACTGATGTTATGAGTTCGAATCTGGATCAGGGAGAGGTGTACAACATTATGTGATAAAGTTTGTCAGTGACTTGCGACAGGTCGGTTGTTTTCTCCGAGTCCTCTGGTTTCATCCACCAAAAAAAAAAAAAAAACTGACCGCAACGATATAACTGAAATATTGTTAAAAGTGGCGTTAAACACCATCAAACAAACAAACAAGCAAAAACAAAAACAAAAACGAATCGCCATCGATGGAGTACTTGTAAATGCCAAGTGGGCAAATTTGCCGATTATCATGGCGAAGACAAGTTATACTATTTCAATAAAAAAAATAATTAATGACGATGTCTGTTTTGTACAGACCAAAACTCCGAGTTTGATTTTGATAGTATTAGCTCACCGAAGCAACAGTCCATAGACAGACATGTTGCTCCATGCACTTGGACACATTGTGACAATTCCGAGTCGTTGGCCCAACCAGTTTTCATATTTGCTCCTTACAGTTGCATGCTTAGTGAAAAGCATCTGATACATATTGTATAGTCTTTGGTTTGATCCGACCGGGCATCGAAGCCACGACCTACTACAGCCAATGGAAGTACACGAACCACTACACCACCATGGCGGTTGATTTCCTTTTAGTTTGAATGCATACTTGTTGCAATATATATATAATGAACTACATGTATATCAATTTTTAGCAAAAATATACAAAGATGAAAACAGTATTTCAAGTTTTACAAAATAATATCACACCAAAATTTGCATATTTTTAAAGAATTAAGCAGATCTTACGAATAAATCGCCAAATTAGTTATTTGCCTTGAATTCATTGGGATGTAAGGTTGGCACAACCGCAGGTTGGGGCAGGGATATTAAAAAAATATGTTTTACTCAAATAAAATGGTTTATGCTTTAACATCCCCTAATTATTTATATATGTATCGTAAAAAAAAGGTTTCGTCCTGTCAAAAGTACCCTTCCTTCCCTCATAAGAAAATGACCAGTCCCTTCAAAACATTTGTCAAAGTGTTTTTGGAGTATCATCAGCCCTATACCTGAGATAAATTCTATAAAAGATTCGTCAGCTCTTAACTAACACCCGTCAATGAGCCTCAAACATATAAGTATATAGACATGTTGATATATTCTGGCGTCAAGATGTGGTATATCATTGAATCTTGTCCATGTCCCCGGGCCTTATTTTTGTTAAGACTAAACATGAAACATAAAATAATATAAATCATATATTCATGACGATATGTAGTCGGACACTTACATGAAATAATAATTGTAAAGGCATCTATATCTGTTATTTTTACATATTACATACCATACATCAAAGGACAGATACATGCTGTTCCCTAGAAAAAAAACATGTACGGATATATACAAGCATATTGTGTTTAGGGCGATAATAAGATTTTTTTCATATTTTTTTTGTATATTCAAAATCAGATTTGTTAAAATTCTTGTCTAGATGTTTAAAAAATAAATAAAAACATAGATAAAAATTACAAAGAATTCGATTTTGAACAGAACTACTGAAAAATCATAGTGTTCCACTGTTAATATTCTATTAATGTCCTGATGGAGATGTTCTCCTATAGTGTTGTCTGGTGATGAATATTGCCTGCGCCTGAGAGTCATACTAGAATATTGCTTTGTCCTCAAAGCAAATCTATTGAGTACAAATGTGTACCAAGTTTTCGTGGAAACAATAAAATCGTTATATAAAAGGGTAATGCAATTAATATATATGTTAAAAGTTAGGGTGTCATTGGGCTATGATTGGTTGAAGCGAAAATTTTCTTTGCCAATATAATCCACCATTATAATTATTTTTATATTGTACACTACGATGAAATGAAAAACAAAAAAATACCACCATGTCGGACATATACCAAAATCGAATACGGCGTGGGTTCGCGCCCGGCTTTGTAAATTACAAAAAGGGTGCACTCGACTCGCAGCCGCAAGTGATAAAGTTTACCAGTTGCTTGTCCATGGTCGGTGGTTCTCTCCGGGTACTCCGGCTTCCTCCACCACTAAAACTGGTCACCATGATGTAGCTGAAATATTGTTGAAAGTGGCGTTAAAACACAAATACATACTGTTTACTTACCTGACTTGATACAGGCACTTCAATACAACGTGACAGGGTTTAACTAGTTGTATGGTTATATTCTAGTTAGATTGTATTCTTTATAATAATGTTAAAACATTAAATTTGCATAATTTTACTTTCAAAAATTAGTAAAACCTGAAATGAGTAAGCTCCTCAATATCGTCATATTAGTGTTGATAAAGGTTTCTCTAGTAAATCACAATAAGCTTAAATATGGACGATGACACCAATAAACCCTTTTGTAAAAAGTTATAGTTTTTGTTCAAAGAACTATGCAAATGTATTTGTCCAGAGACATCCATGTTGATGTGTGTCTGTTACCAATGTGTATGTGTGTGTGTGTGTGTGTATATGTGTATGTGTGTGTGTGGGGGGAGGGGGGTAAGATAATGTTGATAAAATGTTTTCAAAATGGTCACCGTTCAGCTATCCTGAATTAAAAAAAAATAGTTTGCCCTTCTATTTACATTACGTGTGAACATCATCACAAAATATAACCTCAAATTAACTTATGATTACAGTTACAGATGATCGTATACAAAAAAGTAGATAAAATGTCTTCAAAATGGCCACCCTTTGTAAGAAGAGTTTGAAGATACGAAAGGGGTAATCAGAATTCATAGATCGAAGAAGAACAGACAACACAATGGCCAAAAGAAAAAGTACAAAAGGACAAACAACGATCTGTAAGTCTTTCGCCACCAAAAAATATAAGGGAAATTAAGGTTAATGACATTAGAAGTCTGATTGAAAGAATAAACTAAAAACGTAAAATAGGTTTCTGCGGTATTTTACATTGAAGGAAGAAATGACTTCATCTATTACAAAATGACGGATAATATGATATAAGTAATTGATATGTTCGCACATATCTTACTGGTTATTTTTTCTATTAAATTTATACACATTATTTTATTCATTAACAATAGTATTTTTTCCCATGAAAGTATTAATTTTAAAAAAAACTGAGATACAAGCGCCGAAAAATTCGAATTATATGGAAAAGTATAAGACAACTAAAACTCAACAAAGGACATCAAAATTGATAATTGTGGATTAAAACCCCATGACATTGCTTCTGTATCAAATTTTAGCAGTTAATCGCATATATATGCATCCTTCAGACGCCGAAGCATGCACTCCTAATAAATAAGATATCGAGGCTCTAGAGGGATGACTACCGTCTGAAGTGGGAAATCATTATAGCAGAGCGATAACATTGTCATGTAAGATCCAGTCATTAACTTTCTAATGTTTCAATGCTTTTCTTATGGTGTTTAACGCCACTTTCAACAATATTTCAGATATATCGTAGCGGTCAGTTTTATTGGTGGAGGAAAGTGGAGTACCTGAAGAAAACGATTGGCCTCAAGTCACTGACAAACTTTATCATATAATGTTGTATCGAGTACACCTCGTTTGAACGGGATTCGAACTCGTAGCGTTAGATCTTGCTTCTTGGAAACTAGATATACTGATTTATATGGAGTAAAATTGTAGATAAATATTCAAGAATCTACTACCGGTACCATATGAACAAAGAATATTAAAGAATATCAGTGTTAAGAAAGCTATATCTGAATGCCCCATTAATTGAACGTTGGTTTGTCTTTTTTGTCATCATAGGGATATTGGGAGAGGGTTATTATTTTTCCTAATCCGTGACAGAATTTTTTTCAAGCGAAACAAAAATCAGATTATTTTTAACATGAGGAAATAGTAATTTTTCTTCAAATTATACTATATTTTTCATTGAAATGATGTATTTTTTTGCAACTTTCAGATCAATATTATATCTCTCTCAGGAATACACATATACTACAAACCTTCAATTCTAAAGCCCTTACGTGTATGGTAGTAAAAGAATTTGGGTAATATGCCAGTGACAAAGTCCAGGTGAGAATAACTTCTAAAAACGCAATGAAGTCCAGGACACCAGACTTTGTGAAAAATGGCAATTTCGAAGACAACTTTCAGCTCTTCCCAGTGAAAAATCAAGAGGTTGTTTCGTAACTAGTTACCAATAAGGCAAATCAATGGACCGAAATTAACTGGTACCGCATGTCATCAGCATATGGAACAGTAAACCAGTCAATACCAACTGCAATCGACAGAATAGAAATATACTCCCCCAACTGAAGCCTCTCTTATTATTATTATAAGACTCACAACTCCGTAAAACACGTGCCATAAATTTCTGTCATTAATAACTCGACAAAGTAATTTAATTTTGTCTGAATAAATATGGCGCTACAGGCAGCCATCTTTATTGACGTGCATCAAAATTACCACGTGTCTTTGTGTTCATTTGAAATTAGTAGCTGTCAGTAATGCATCCAATTAAATATGGATCTATAGATAATAAAATAATAATAGACACAAAATATAAATCAAACAAAGGATATATTTCAATAAATTTAAATAGATATGCTTTGAAGTTTATTTTTACAGAATGTACACATAAATCGAAAACTAAATTATTATTTCCTGATATAAATTAATATTGAAAGATTCTAAATAAAATTAGTTGTAACTGTCAGCGAGTGAAATAAAAAAAATATTAACATTCATATTTTAAAATGATTCTCAGACATTTCACTTTGATATTTCCTTTCATCAAAAATAACAAATTACAAATTACAAGACTTTCAATTGTATTATCATTTCAACCATGAAAACACATCAACTTTGTATAGTTAGTAATTCTATGTATTCGCTTAGTGGTGGTAAAAATGCACATGGCTCAACTCATAGAGCTGCACAGTGCGTCCCTAAATATACGTGACAATTGTATTATTTAGTACTTTGATGTAAAAAGAGCATATTCGCCTACAAAATGTGCTTGGCCTCTGGAATAAAAGTACAGCTGTATTTGACCACAGGGCACAGGCATTACTAGGTTTAACCCCTTAACCATGAAATCAGCACAATTTTTTTCTTATCTATATCATGTTAACATGTCATGTACTAATTAAGCAGCCCTGTCTATATTCCATCTTGTGGTATTAGAGAAACGTTGTCCATGTTCATTACAAAATTATAAACATGAATAAATAATTAATGCCCAACATACTCATTCGTCAAAATAATCAAAACATATCTTATCATGGCCGACTGGACACAACACAAGGAATCTCGGCGCCATATCCATCAATCCCAGAAAACGATCAACAAGACTCTTTAATTACATCAATGTCATTTGCTAATTATTTTGATAGACTACATGTTTTTAATTAACATAATCAGGGCCTTTTCAATATCATTTTTCTATTTTTCTACGTCCGTATGATCAGTCACATGTGGAGAGTTCGCGGAAATGTACTTTCCATGTTAATTTCAACATGTAACATGGGGCGTTGTTACATGTATGTTTCTGAAATCTATTAAGCACTACATGTTGGTCAATTGAACATGAAATATACAAATCGTAGGAGGTAGTCTAGACGCTTTACAATGATAAAATACTGATATATATTACAATCAATCAAACTCCGTCATAAAACCGGAAATGTCTACAGTCTTAGTCAGAATCTTTCAATCGTTTGCATATATACAGTCCAGCCTGTTTTAAGAGGTCACATTTGAGACAAAGAAAATGTGGCTTTATAAGACAGGTGACCTCTTATAATGTACAGTCAAACCTGTATTAAGAGGTCACCTTTGAGACGAAGAAAAAGTGTCTCTATATGGACAGGTGACTTCCTAAAGGAGGTTAAATTCGTATGACATTTTCTATTACAGGACAAGAAAATGTGACCTTAAATACAAGTGACTGCTTAATAGAGGTGGCCACATGGGCAGATGAGACCATTATTTAAAAAAAAATCACACTGGTCTATCTGATGCCAATTCATATATTTTTTGTTATTCGTTGCCAGATTTTGTTGAGTAGTTTTCAACTATAACACAAGACATCCGATTAAACCAACAAACAGTTTACAATGTAATTATGATTAATAATAAGATTCTACAACTACCTGTGAAATCAGTGCCTGTCATCACTAAAGTTGTGAATTCGAACCCCGTTCATGGCGATGTATACTTTATACAACATTATGTGATGAAGTTTGTCAGTGACTTTCGACAGGTCGGTGGTATTCTCCAGGTTCTCCGGTTTCCTCCACCAGTAAAACTGACCGCCACGATATTACTGAAATATTGTTGAATGTGGCGTTAGGCACTCCCTCTTTCCTTGATAATGATTTGTCACGGAATGTGATTCATCTTCCGATTTCGTAACATAAGTAACACGACGGGTGCCACTCGTTGAGCAGGAACTGCTTCCCCACCTGAATAGTCGAATTCACCTCAAGTATTTTTTAGTGGGGTTCGTGCTGCTAACCCATAGTTTATTAGTGTAGTGTTTAGTTGATCATTGTTAGTTTTTCCTCTTTTTACCCTTGGCCATTGTATTGTCTGGTCATTGTATTGTCTGGTCATTGTATTGTCTGGTCATTGTATTGTCTGTTCTTCGATTGATGGCTTCTGGTTACTTCTTTGGTATCTTTCAAACGGTGTTGTTTTCCCGCCCTTAACATAGTTCTCTCACGATACCACAAAAAAAAAAAATGAACTGCAACTAATAACTTTTTTTTAACGTTATCTTCAAATTCCTCTCGATTACTATTTGTCGCTGAATCTGTAACTAACGTACAGGGAAGTCAAGGAATAATGCAGATAATTTATAAATGGCGTTTCATTCTGTAATTTTTTGTACTCTAAAGAAGTGAACCATCAAAGTGATTAATATGATTAACATTGTATAATTTAATTAAACCAATCAACTCTGGTTATAGAAGGTTGAATGTTATATCAGGTAAACGATGTAATACAGAAATGTCTTATCAGATCGCGATAACGATTGATTGATTGATTGATTAATTGTTGTTTAACGTCATTTTAGCAGTATTTCAGCCAATTATCCTCCCATCATTACATATATGATGTATAATAAAGGTATATGAATAAACATTTGCTTTATTCGTTTAGTATGTAAATAGCAGTCTCCTATATGAGGTCAGTGAGTTCGAGTCCCGCGTATTGCGAGGTGTACTTTATACGACGTTAAAGTTTGTCAGTGACATGCGGCAGGTCGGTGGTTTTCTCTGGATACCCAGGTTTTCTCCATCAATCAAACTGACCACCACGATACAACTGAAATATTCGTGAAAGTGACATTAAACGCCATAATCCTAAACATATATCATGCTGCTCTATTCGTTTTATTAATTGTCGATTTTCTTAAAACGAAAAGCAGAATAATGTCAAGTCATTTTCCTTGAATAGATTACTACATGTAGTTAAAGCCGCTGGCATTGTAAGTTGTCCATTATTAGAATTCTAGTTAGAGAGATGGTTGTATAATGCCATGTGAACAATTTGTCAGCTATATCATGGTGAGAACAAGCGACTATAATGATGATGACGTCCGGTTTATACTAGACCAACACGTTCATAGTGATAACTTATAGAAACAACAGTCCGCGGGAAGACATGTCGCTTCACTCGGACAAATTATTTGCATTCCTAGCCATTCAGTCTTTGTTCCAACTCTTTAATTCCGTGTGCTTTGCTGTCAAACCGTATCTCTTGTGTTTTTTTTTTTTTTTAAATTTCTTGTGACCCCAGAGCCACGGATTTGTAGATTAGGTACGCATATGAATGGTTCTAAAAAGTTGAAAGAAGAGAACCAAAATTTGGTCAAATAATCCCAGTAATTTTTAAAATCCAGATTAAGGACCCTTGCCCCTACTGGATCCAGCTTGGGCATACTATCTAGTTTGTATGACAAAACACATTGGAATTCCATTCATGCTATCTTATGTCAAAATATTTACAGTTGCGTGTATATAACAAACGTACGAAACTAAACCACATGTCAAGCTAACATTTCATCGCCATTTGTAAAAACCCACAGCAAATATTGAACCACTGTCAGTATACAAAGCTATCATTTTATTCTATTTCATAAAACAAATATAATAATCTAATAACTTTCGCTTGAGATTTTATCTCCAATTTATACAAGATAAAATTCTATTACACGGAGAAATCTCCGAGAGAAAAGTTACTTAGCCTCCATAATGGTAATGTCACGAGTTCGAAATTGATGTTGATAATTTTATAGTACATTCAGTTTATATAGGAATAATACCCCGGTATGTCATCATGTTGAAATTGATATTTCAGTGTTGGGTGCTTCGAGTTATTCCAGGTGTTCGAGATTCGTGATCGTATGGTAGTTGGATTTACAACTATCTGTACAATCAGTAATCAGTGCCTATCACCACTGAAGTTGTGAATTCGAACACCGTTCATGGTCAGGTGTACTCGAAACATTATAATGTGATAAAGTTTGTCAGTGACTTGCGATTGGTCGGTGAATTTCACCGGGTACTCCAGTTTCCTCCACCAATAAAACTGACCGCCACGATATAAATGAAATATTTGCTGAAAGTGGCGTTAAGCACCATAAAACCTAAACCTTATGCGACAAACTGTGTATTGCTACGCATCACGTGAATAAAAACAGAGTCAGTCGCACACGCTTTAACACGCTCCAATACCGGTACTCACCCGTGGATCAACTGACAGAAAAATTCTCGTAGTCATGAATTATTCACGAGTCATTTTAAAACATTTTCATTAGTTCCTACACCTTGTTTTATAGCCAATCAAATCGCCGTTTCATTCAAAATATGTTGGCATTCGGAGAACATCATGTACATTCATGGGTTATTGTAAAGCAGTGTTGTTAATTTGAAAATTATCAGGTTTTTTGAGTCCATCATTGCTAAGTTGCTAAGTTCCAAAATCAAAAACAATGACGAGTGTATTTTTCTCTGTAAAGCTATAATAAGACTCCTTTGATCACATTTTGCACTTTATCTCTTTGTGAATATGCTATTTATTCTAAACGAAAATTAAATAGATTCCCATCATACAATTAATTTGTCTTTGTAAACCAGTATTTCCGGTTTCACACGCAGATGCTTCTATTTTTTCCCTGGGGATATTATTATTTGAATAAAAATTCAGACTGTCTTTAATTATATTTTTTAGGTATCATATCTGAATATTTTCCGAGACAAAAAGATCACGACCATTGTTAATTAAATGTGTCAATAGGATACCGCTTATTCTCACAGCGACTCGCTGCCATAGCCAAATCGGTGCTGTTGAAGAAATTGCATATAGTTCCATATCACTGGACATTTTAGATAATCAAAACTTCATTGACTCGAAACAAAAGCAATACAAAGGGAAGTATTTTGTTTTTAAAGGTCTGGGAACGTTGACAAAATGTTTTAAAATTGTTATAGGTTTTGTTAAAAAAATAATTTCATAGGAAATTGACAGGAAACAAATTTCATTTTCAAAGTCAATTCGATACATAGAGAATAATACATGGCAAAATCCATATCATATGCCGTATCATCCCGAGATACCAACAATATCATCCAGAGGGCCTTTAGGCCCGAGAGATGATATTGGTCGAGGGTGATACGGCATATGATACGGATTTTGCCATGTTTTATACATTTGATCATATATTTAAACAGGAGAGTATACAGGGTAGGGGTACGATAAAGGGTTAGTGGTATGATAAAGGGCAGGAGTACGATATAGGGTAGGGGTATGATAAAGGGTAGGCATCTGGCACTTTATCAAATATTCAAAACTACTGTATTTACCATTAAATATATGATAAAAGTGAATAAAGACGAAATGGACAAGCAAATGGCACAAAACGATCACGACAGCACCATGCTCCTTTCACGCAATAGACTATTTACAGCTGCTCATATATTGAGTAACTATATCGAGTAGTCGTTGATGGCCCTCTGCAAGGCAAAATTTTCGCTAGACAAGACACCACTAAACTGATTACTAGATTTCGTGTGTTGAGAGCCGCATCGGTGGCGCAGTGATTAGCGTGCTCTCATCGATTACGGTAATTCGTGTGTTCGAGCCCAGGTTGGATCAAATCAAAGTCTTATAAAATTGGTATTTGCAGCTTCTCCTCTTCTTACCAGTGTAAAGGAGTAAAGGTAAAGACTGGTCGACTCGCAATCAGAATAATGTCTTAGAGTGGGACGACATATCTCTCTGTGGAATGTTGTTTCAATGAATGAGCTAAATCCAGCTAAGCTTGTTTATCAAGTACAACACGGACATCATTATCATCTGAACGAAATGCAAGACTTGTTCTCGCCATGTTATGATTGAAAAATGACACATTTGGCGTTAAACAACAATCATTCACTGACATAACTATACAAATTACTCAATTTCTTGCGTGCATTTTTAATTTAAATGAAATTAAATTAATTTATAATGTATCAAATTAATGGTAACTATAGTCAAAATGTAAGAATAACATAAATTCATGCTTATAGTAAAAGTAGAATTTCCTTGAAACCGCACAAACCCGTAGCTCATATGTTTGTGAGAAGCTTTACGCTTCTGCTTCTGTTGTTAATCTACGGATCATTGTAAAAGGTTATGAAACTATTAGTAGCGATACACATCAAGACAGATAATCACAATTCATCAATAAATATAATTTGATATCTGTCGTAAAGTACACGTGAATTTTGATGTTTATTTATGTCTGCTACATTTCTCTTCACTATTTCTCGTCTACGCGAGACTCCATGTCGTCTGTTCCCGGCAGTACCATTGATCTCGTCAACACGTTGTACCACGTTTTGTGCACCAGGTGGTTAATTGCAGAGGATTTTCACAGAACAATAAAAGTTTGATAAATTATACATATCCAATCATACCTTAGATTGGTTGTTATTTTATTCTATGAAGTAAAAAAAAATATAGTGGCGCCATGTTCCATCGTTTTAAAAGGAGCTTTTCCGCCTCTAAGGGAAAGAGGTGTTAGTCATGTACAAGTAACACGATCAACTCAGACTTTGATGTATACTTTTATAATAATTAATAAAAGTATGATCAAATGTCTAGGAGACAGGATACAGGAAGTATGAAAAACTTATGTTTAAATTGACATTTAAGAGTTTGTTTAAAATTCGACTCTCATTTCATCCATATTGCCTCGGGCATCAATAAGATTTTTGAAAATCGTAATAAGAATACTTAGAACTCAGATGATAGGATTGGTTTGGTTTAGGTTTATGGTGTTTAACGTCACTTTCAACACTATTTCAGTTATATCGTGGCGGTCAGTCTGTTTTCTTGGAGGAGGAAACCGGAGAAAATCACAGACCTGTTGCAAGTCACTGACAAACTTTATCACATAATGTTGTAGCGAGTACACCTTACCATGAATGGGGTTCGAACTCACAATTTTAGTGGTGATAGGCACTGATTGCACAGGTAGTTGTTAATCATGCGATCACGATGCCCCCTCGGATGATAGAAGGTGGTTGTATATATTATCTCAAAGGTCAATTTAAAATATAAAGAGCTGGTGTTTACATAGTAGACATTCTTGTTTCCATAACTTCCAAGGAACCCCGGGGGTGTGTAGATATAGCACCTAAGTCATCCAACACAAGGTAGAGGCCCTTTGAAATAGAAACGTGCATTGGTTGCACCGGAGGGCTAAAATAAATAACCCACATTTAGGAAGAGAGGGGGTATTACTATGTTTCTGTAAATTACAGAATACCACGTTCTTATAGCGTGTAAAAGACAAATTGCAGGAGGTCCTAACGAGGAACAGTTTGTAAGGAGTTGTGCCCCGTTGCAAGTAAAATGTGCGGACCCGGTCCATGCGTCAGTGGGGATAAGACCTATAGGCCCATCTGGTGTTGTGCAGAGAATGTGGGGACCCGGTCCAGGCGTCAGTGGGGATAAGACCTATAGGCCCATCTGGTGTTGTGCAGAGAATGTGGAGACCCGGTCCAGGCGTCAGTGGGGATAAGACCTATAGGCCCATCTGGTGTTGTGCAGAGAATGTGGGGACCCGGTCCAGGCGTCAGTGGGGATAAGACCTATAGGCCCATCTGGTGTTATGCAGAGAATGTGGGGACCCGGTCCAGGCGTCAGTGGGGATAAGACCTATAGGCCCATCTGGTGTTGTGTAGAGAGACGAAACCCTTTAAGAGCACAAGATGTTTCAGAAAATGCAGACATTACGTGTATTCTAATGAATATTTAAAAAATTAAAAGCTGAATAAAATACATTTTGCAAAATTAGGCGGTGGGTTCGCACTCTCAGTGTACTTCTCCCCAAATCCGCACCTGAAAAAAACCCAGTAAAATGTTTAAAGAAATGTCAGAAGATGGTTATTTTGGAAGAGCCCCCTGTTGTATATTTATCGGGGGACACTGTGTAGACTGACCAACGAGACAACACAGAATTTATATACATTAATTTGAAGGCATCACGAAAAAAATGTTTTTATGGATACGATGATAGGTCACACAAAATATTGTTTGTTTGTTTGTTTGATGGTGTTGAACGCCACTTTCATCTAGTAACGGACAACCTTTATCACACAATCTTGTACATCTCGCCCTGATCGAGATTCGAACTCATAACATCAGTGGTAATAGGCACTGATTGCATAGGTAGTTGTAAATCCAAGTACCATACGATAACGGTCACGACGACACCTCATTCAAAGTAACTTACAACTGCATGCATACGATATTGTTAACAAAAAATTCATAACCAATGATGGGTAGAATTGTTCTCACGAAAATTGTATATGCAGCGTCATTTACTAGAATAAATGTGTTCTTAATTTTATAAAAGAAGCAAGACCTTCAAGAACACATTGAAACATGTTTACCGATGGATGATTGATGCACCTATAATCCCTGATAAAAATACTTAATTATCCATAAGACGTTGAAAATTCCCAAGCAATTTTCGTCAACATGAACAACATTTCTGATAATTAAGACCTTATCATTATAAGTGATGGTTAATTCCATTGACGCCATTTCTGTAAAATCGAATTCCCACCAACTGATACCAGCATCGAGAAAAATACGAAACTACCGCAACGTATTAATAAAGCACTTAAGTGACATTGACCACAGTAATGTAGTTGTTGAGAAATAATTATTTGTTATTCTTTTTCATATTAGAAATATATTTGTTATGTCTCTCTCCTTGTAGAATGTATACTTGGAATGTTGGATAGTCTGTCGTGTTCATTTACGTCCATATTCTTTGTTACAAATTTATTATCTGACTTTGTCTTTCGTGCTGCATGGAATTGGGTGAGTGATTGTTGTTTAACGCCAATTCAGCAATTTTTCAGCCATATCATGACGAGAACAAGTTAATTTTCAATGCAATGATGATGAGGTCCGCTAAAAAATTTGTATAACACCAACACGCCGAATACGGGACTTCGGAGTTAAAAAGTATTTTGTAAAGGAGGTAAAAAAGGACTATTTTATTTCCCGCCGTTGGACGTTTTTTCTTATGGCTGACGTGGGCGTTGCCAACGACGCAGCATTTGAGTAGTTCAGTTGTCAATCGATGCATTAATGCAGGAAAATATTAAAAAAATAATGCCCACAGCTATTTATGTATTTTTTCTAATATGACAAATAATAATTGGTTTGTCTGTATATTATGTTACTGTAAATCTAACATTGATACAGGGAAAATACCTTCGTAAAAAAAAAAGAAGTATCATATGTTTCTTTTAATGCGACAACTAAAATCATAAAATGTCAATCATTTTCATTAGATATAGTCTGCTCAAATTTTTTGTTTCATAAAGCAGGTAATTTTACACCTGAAATGTTCAGTGTCATCTACGGTAACTAAATTTGAACATTGTCATGACATCCGATGCGGCGATACTGCACAATATAGCAAAGTTTCGTTATCTGCAGTTTCAGCTTCTGATGAATAATCCTAACCTAGCCAGGCAATGATCAGTGATAACATAGAATATGAAATTAACACGCAACCACTACCCAGTAAGGTATAAAAGGGAAAGTTTTTTTCTCTGCTGATAATAACAAAAGGGCGGCAGCCATTTAAAAAGAGTGTCCAGAAGTGAGACCCGGATGTACACCTTATGTATTCTTAACGCGAAAGAGCTAGACACGGGACATAACTCTTCCACTAACTCCGAACTGTCGTATTGGATTTTTATAGTGCTAGCTCACTGAAACAACAAACCGCGGGTAGACATATCACTCCACTCGGATACATTATTCTGAATCCGAGCCAACCAGTCTTTGTTCTTTCTTCTTAATGCTGTGTGCTTAGCAGAGAAGCAACAAATACCAATTTTATAGTCTTTGGTTTGACACGACCGGGGATAGAATACACGCTAACCAATACGACACAGATGCGGTGCATTGAATTGGTAAAACAATTCCCGTTGATAAAGGTGAATACATTCAGTTGTCTACGTGACGATATGTAGGCTGTATGGAGATTGTGCCACCTTGAAACACTTCTGTACAGTTTGAAATCCCACCCTATTTTAGAGGAGGGACCGTCATGGTCCTGATCGTACGGTTGTTGGATTTATAACTTACTATGCAATAAGTGTTTATCACCACTAAAGTTGTGAGTTCGAACCCCATTCATGGCGAGGTGTAATCGATATAACATGATAGGATAAAGTTTGTCAGTGACTGGTGGCAGGTCAGTAGTTTTCTCCGAATAGTCCGGTTTCCTCTGCCAATTAAACTTACCGCCACGATATTGCTGAAAGATTGTTGAAAGTGGCCTTAAACACTATAAAACCAACCCTAACTGATACACTGAGTAGCTAAAAGGTTCTTATTTGGCGTTTAACAACAATCACTCACTCCTTCGATAAATATAACTAGATATCTGAAACATTGTTGAACACCATGAACAAAGCTTATATTAAAGGATGTATAGCTATACATTCTAAATGACTAATTTACTAAGTATTTTAATTTTGTAAAACTATTTGATTAGTTAATGATATCTGGAGTTCTATTCAGATGCAGACATGTGAAGCATGTTTAATTTCAAAGTTTTTAGAAGAATATTCAGGAATTCCACTGAATAATGTTGTAAAAAAAGTTTGGAGGTATCAAAGACATAATCAGAAGAAGCCGTAACTCCACGAAAGACAGACAATAGAATTATCAAAAGGACAGACAATGACCTAGTTATTTGTGTTTGTTCACGTATAGTTGTGTTCAACACATTTTGTCTATTGTTGTGTTGTTTGTTTTTTTCTTCATCTTGTGTACGCTATGTTGACAGTTTTTCTGAATTGTCCTTTTTTATTGTTCCTTCGGTATTCTCTATAACGTTTATTATCTACACAACACTACACAGATAAAGATTGAGCAACACGAACTTCACTAAAAACTTATATAAGTATTGGAAGCGGCGTTCGTCTGCGTCCTCCGAACCAACTGAAAACTTATATAAG
>MJUT01034513.1:153549-168084 GCA_002080005.1 Gigantidas platifrons
GAAAACTTATATAAGTATTGGAAGCGGCTTTCGTACGTCCTCCGAACCAACTGAAAACTTATATAAGTATTGGAAGCGTACGTACATCTTCCAAATCTTACTAAAAGCTTATATAAGCATTGGAACCTCAAGTAAAATTATCAGCATATGAAGCGTACATATGTCTGATAACCTTATAATTTAAGGTTATTAATTATACTAACATTATTATTATTACTCGTGAAGACAAGTCATAATTGAGCAAACATGAAACATGTGCGGGTACTTATAAACATGAATAGCCTGTCTTACAATGTTGAGGAGTTACTAATAAATAAAATATATTATGTGAATGTAAGTAAAATATGACTTAATGACAACAACCCGCCACGATATAGCTGAAATATTGTTGAAAATGGCGTTAAACATCATTACCCGGACCCCACCCCAATGACATCAACGTCAATTGTCGCCATAATTATTTTGATTATCAGAGCATGCGCAGGTCCAGGATTTTTCTCAAAAGAGGGAGTGGGATTTCCAGTCTCATTTTATTTTATTTTAGCTTACCATTTAAAATCATAAAAACGTCTGCAAGAAGAGTTTAAAGTTACTAAAGGGGTAATCAGAATTCGAAAATTGAAAAAGGACAGACAACACAATGGCCAAAAGAAAAAGGACAAAATGACAAACAACAATCTACAAAACTAAAGATCGAGTAACAATTCGAGACCATTGATTTTAAAAAACTGACGACATACCGCTATTCAGAAACGAGCCCAGCTTATGAAGGGATGAAACAAATGGGGGCGGGGGGTAGCAATGAAAACGCTTATATCCAAACATCACGATAGCCAATCAATATGGTAGATGATGAGTTACTGATTACAAAATTAGAAGGTAAGATGTCTTACAAAAAAATTACATGCTTCGGGAAACTACAGGCACTTGAATTCACTAAGTTCACATAAGCCGTAATTGAGTCTTCTGGTAACAACGTAATTCAAAGTACCACCCGGAATGCATTTACGTGGGACAGACAGAAGGACGGTGGGGACGGCAACTATATGTTCACCCGAAAATTTTCAGGTACCATAAAACTTATTAAAAGAACAAAATATATATACATTGTAAGTATATAAACAAATATACATGTAGGCGTCTTTCAGAAAATCTGGCCAATTTTGTAAACAATCTAAATTCAAACTGTAAAATATTCACCAAGATAAAACTTGTCAGTTTCATTTACAATGATAAAAGTCATACAACGTTAATACCCCTGGCATAGACGCCGAGGAAGAACTTATATACTTGTAGACAAATTAAAGTAATGAACGAAGACTTTAAAAAAGATATTCATAATGAACATTTTCTACAAACAGATTAATTATCACTGAACTTGTTAGTGCCATGACGATGCCTAATGTTGGTACAGCTAGGAAGGCACCAGGACGATAGAACCAGATTAATGAAGGGTCCAGAAACGCGTCGTGCGCACTAAATTTGATTGTTGGTTTATGGTGTTTAATGCCACTTTCAACAATATGCATCGTTGTTTGTCCTTATGTACTGTTTCTTTTGGTTATTGTGTTGTCTGTTCTTCCTCGATATACGGATTCTGATAACCACATTGGTATCCTCAAAGTCTTCAATTATATCATGGCGGTCAATTTAGTTGGTGGAGGAAATCGGATTATCCGGAGAAAACCACCAACCTGTCACAAATCACTGACAAACGTTATCTAAAGTTGATATTACGCTTTTATCGGTAATTTGTTACAGTTTCCTTTGATCTTTACTACCCGATAAATTTAGTAACAACGTTCAGTTGACCATGCCGACTCGTGATACAAGAAATTATCAGCTGTTGGTCATTTGTCATGCTCTGTCTAACGTGACGTCACTAAACTTTTCATTAAAAAAAAAGGGTCAAAGCACAACAAAGTAATCACAAAGCTGTGTTAAAATTAGGAAATTACCGATAAAAAATTATTAATATTAGAAAAAAAGGTCAAAACACAACAAAAAAATCACAAAGCCGTGTTAAAATTGTGAAATTACCGATAAAAAAATTATTAGTATTTTTTTCGCTCGACAAGGATTATCAGGTCCATATCAGATTCGCTCTTCGAGCTCATCCGATATGGACCTGATAATCCTTGTCTTGCGAAAAAAAATACTAATAATTAATATTTATTTGCTTAAATAGCGGTCTGTCGCACTAGTTAGCCCACAACACCACGTCATAACGACATAATTACCAGTTGATAATAAGTTGTGCCGTGTTAGCCCACAACACCACGTCATAACGACATAATTACCAGTTGATGATAAGTTGTACCGTGTTAGCCCACAACACCACGTCATAACGACATAATTACCAGTTGATGATCCGTTGTTGTACCGTGTTAGCCCACAACACCACGTCATAACGACATAATTACCAGTTGATGATCAGTTGTACCGTGTTAGCCCACAATACCACGTCATAACGACATAATTACCAGTTGATGATCAGTTGTACCGTGTTAGCCCACAACACCACGTCATAACGACATAATTACCAGTTGATGATCCGTTGTTGTACCGTGTTAGCCCACAACACCACGTCATAACGACAGAATTACCAGTTGATGATCAGTTGTACCGTGTTAGCCCACAACACCACGTCATAACGACATAATTACCAGTTGATGATCAGTTGTACCGTGTTAGCCCACAACACCACGTCATAACGACATAATTATCAGTTGATGATCCGTTGTTGTACCATGTTAGCCCACAACACCACGTCATAACGACAAAATTACCAGTTGATGATAAGTTGTACCATGTTAGCCCACAACACCACGTCATAACGACAGAATTACCAGTTGATGATCCGTTGTTGTACCGTGTTAGCCCACAACAACACGTCATAACGACAGAATTACCAGTTGATAATGGTCCTTGTTTTATACAGGACAACAATAAACATAATGTTCCTTGATTTATACAGGACAAAAATAAACACAATATTCCTTGATTTTATACAGGACAAAACTAAACACAATGGTCCTTGATTTATACAGGACAACAATAAACACAATGGTCCTTGATTTATACAGGACAACAATAAACATAATGTTCTGATTTATACAGGACAACAATAAACATAATGTTCCTTGATTTATACAGGAGAACAATAAACATAATGTTCCTTGATTTATACAGGACAACAATAAACATAATGTTCTGATTTATACAGGACAACAATAAACGTAATGTTCCTTGATTTATACAGGACAACAATAAACATAATGTTCCTTGATTTATACAGGACAACAATAAACGTAATGTTCCTTGATTTATACAGGAGAACAATAAACATAATGTTCCTTGATTTATACAGGACAACAATAAACGTAATGTTCCTTGATTTATACAGGAGAACAATAAACATAATGTTCTGATTTATACAGGACAACAATAAACGTAATGGTCCTTGATTTATACAGGACAAAAATAAACGTAATGGTCCTTGTTTTATACAAGACAATAATAAACGTAATGGTCCTTGTTTTATACAAGACAATAATAAACACTGTGATTCTTGATTTATGCGGAATAACAATAAACATAATGTTCCTTGTCTTAAGCTGAACAGCAATAAACACTGTGATCCTTACTTTATACAGAACAATAATAAACACACAGTTGTAAATCTAACTATATGAAATGACCACTAACATTGTGAATTCGAAGTTCGATCATGGCGAGGTCAGATAAAGGTCGATTGTTTTCTCCGGGTACTCCGGTTTTGTCCTCCAATAAAACTGACCACCACGATATAACTGAAATATTGTTGAGTGGCGTTAAACACCAGAACCCTAACCCTAATCAATATAACGTCATTCACTTTATACTTTATGACCTATAGCAAAGACAACGTCAAAACAGATATATTCGCTTCACGAGTTGTTGAATATTTAGCAAAAACAAAAACCTCAATACTCAACGTCATTCCCTTCAGGAGACGGACATTTAACGACGAAACCTCAAAATAATGATATTCGCTTTATTTGCGGGTCCGACACGCCAAACAAACGACATTTCCTCATGTTTGCTTGTTTGATGGTGGTTAACGCCACTTTCAACAATATTTTAGCTATATCGGGGCGGTCAGTTTTATTGATGGAGGAAACCGGAAACAAACCTGTCGCAATTCACTGACAAACCTAATCACATAATGTTGTACACCTTGCCCTGCTCGAGATTCGAACTCACAACATCAGTAGTGATAGGCACTGATTGCACAGGTAGTTGTAAATCCAACTACCACACGATCACGGCCACGACAGCCCCTCCGATTGAGTTGGTCCTTTAACACGGACATCTCAAAACAAGGAGTGCGATTTTAACAAAGAAACGCCAAATCAATAACATTATTTCCATGAGTGGGAACTTTAAAAAAAAAAGGGGGGGGCATCAAAAGAACACCAGAAAATGATTTAAAGAAATACATAATTTGAAATGACCATTGTTGTTAAACTGGAGAAGTATGTATATACATACTTTGTTTTTATTTGATTCGAACATAACAAAATGAAATTAACATGTTACACATGTCATATATGAAAACAATCCTTGGGGGTAACATCAAGATCAATTGTGAGTTAAGATCTAGATATTTGCTTTGTTTTAGAGTGTAACAAAACACCCTTTATTAAAACATTTAGTTGTCTCGGATTTGTCACGTGGTCGTTTCTAAATGCTCCACAGAGAGTTTCAGTTTACTTTCTCTTTGTTAAAGGGATTGAAGCGAGCAACGAGGAAACAAAGTTTTTAAAAAGTGTTATGAATTTAAGTCGTTTCTTAAATTTCAAAATGGAATTTTCTCACGATATTAAATAACGAAAAATACTTGGGTAAAATATATTATATTTCTCATTTCTTTGCAATGAAAGTTCCACTTGTCGCTTGATATTGTTTAGAATTAAAATGATAATATATTTAGTGAAACAAATCGTTAAACTTCCCTTTGATTAAAATCTTCTGTAGATAAGTGTGCGTGCTTAAAATTTAAACAAAAATTAATAAATAGAGCGAATTCTTGTGCACGAACATGCAGAAATTGTAAAGAAATAAAACGACTCGTTTTGATAAACAGGTATATATATTTTTGTTTCGTCCCTGCAATTCTCCATACTTTTCCAGTGACAATATTAAAAACGTTGCATTTGGCTCAATTGTTCCGATCCTTCCCTTATTTCTGTAATTAAGAAAAAATATATCGTCGAACGTGTTGTCGACCCGACTGATCTGATATATTTGACACTGGACGTTAATCAACCAACACATTTGAATCTCTCAATTTCTCCATGGTTAAAGGGATATTATTAAAGCTTGTTATAACATATAGTATTTCAACTCGTGACGAAGGTTGTTTCTTTTCAATTTAATTGTAAAAACAATCCAAAAATACTTTGCACGCCCATATAATCCCTAATATCGTTAAAATATCACTTAAAAGGGTCGATATACAATATTAGGGTATTGTAGAAGAATATAGAAAATATTTGTATGAGGCTAAGGAACTGGGAGGAAAATGCGAGGCTTTAGCATTTTCCCCCAGTTCCGTGCCGAATACATATATTTTCTATATTCTTCTACAATACACTAATATTGTTTTTATCTTGCAATTTCGGAGTTAGGTAGTGTTTTTTTTTTAATTTAGAAAAATAAATATTCCTCAAACCTTTCGTCTGCCCCAAAGTAAGTCTTGAAGCTGTAAAAATACAGCACACCTGTATTCGACACATGTTATTTGCTTACTAGAGTGCTCATTGCAGGATAAAAATGAATTTTTGTCCAGGAAGCAAAAATTCAATTCAAGGCAAAGACCGCAAGATATGACAGAATTATCAACGAATTATGTCAATTTTACAAAGTTTCATTGATAAAAACCGCGTTAATGTTTCATAAATATCATTTCCTGAACCAATTGCAAGTTTTCATGAGATACAAAAAATCACCAAACTGAACTTTAATATCCCTTTAAAAGATAACTACAGAAAGAAAAAAAGTCATATCGCTTAAATTTCAAGGGGGAGGGAGTGGACAATGGCATTTCGTACCTCACCACTATATGGCTGCACGTGTCATCGCCTATTGGTTTCTAATCATTAAATTATACTCTTGTGACAATTCGTGTATACTTATCGGTATTGTATGTTTTAATGGACAACAGGTTTCAAATAGTTAACCTAATCCGAACTTTGTTTTGAAATATTTGATATAAACAAAATGATTTAAGTTACAACATATATGATTTATTATAACCGACCTCACTCACTTTTCCTCTTCTTTGGCATAGTGTTCGGACACAACCCTGAACTCATAGTTCCTCCCCACAATATCATGCCGCTGTATATAGGCAATCAATTGGAACTACAGTCATACGTGCCTAAACAGTCACCTGTATTAAGAGGTCAATTTTTTCTTCGCCTGTCATGAAACGTTTCATATGGATTGAACCTTTTCTAAAAGGTAACTTTTTCTTTGTCACGAAGGTGTCCCCTTAATACAGGTTTAACTTTTTTATTAGAATCTATAAACAAGTTAACATGAGCAGACAATAACATGCGTTAGACTACAAAATGTAAATGGCGCCGCGAGTTGCAACAATGAATAATCAATGCTTAGGTAAATAATTTCGGTAATAGTTTCAGATTTTTTGTTGTGGAAAGCTTTTAATTTCGACATCATTCATATGATGTTGATAGCAAAGATAATTAGTCTATGGGCTAATGGAATTACCGGTGTGTTCATTCGACAGTTGACGGAGAGTTACTCAACAAAGACGTTTTTACGCCATTTTGCGTCAGACTTGAAAACGTAAAAAGCTTTTAAAAATGGCTTTGTCTGCCCATGCTTTGATCTTATCTGAGATGTGTCTAGGATATAGAGTGATATTAAATGGGATTTTAAAATATTGTACAAATTGGAAAGTGGTGCCGTTTTATCCCGTAACAATATGTACCATGCACTTTCTTTTATGAGTGGATTAGTCACAAACTATAACGTGAAATCTTTATTGTTCCTTCCTTAATTAAGCATTGATATATAATATATATATTTTTGCATTAGTATACGTATTTAACATAGCCAAATTAGGCCTATTTTAAGGTGACGTCGCGGTCGTGATCGCTTGGTAGTTGGATTTATAACTACATGTGCAATCAGTGCCTATCAATCTTTATCACATATTGTTGTATCGAGTACACCTCGCCATGAACTGGGTTCGAACTCACAGCTTTAGTGGTGACAGGCACTGATTGCACAAGTAGTTGTAAATCCAACTACCGTACGATCTAACGACTAAAACGACCCCTCACTATATGAATAAACATCCGAGCAAAAAAGTAGCGTATGGTCTAAAATATTGAATTATTTTTTATCGGTCAATGTTACTTTATTTATATATTAATTGTCCATGTATGTTGGGATCATATTACATCTAATTACATTTGTTTGTTATCATATTTAATTCTTCACATCCATTGTTGTTGTAGTAATTTGTATTTGTCACGCTAGAGAGCTATAGCTTTCCTGTAACAACCTCGATGACAAGGTTAACTAACCACTTGTGTACTAATAATAATTATTTCATAAACAAATATGAAATTTAATCGCTAGTGGAAATCGCATGTAGAAACGTTAGTTTATATTATACAATTAATGACTTTGGATGAGGTTAATACCACAATGTATCAACCCCAGAGATCTGATTATCACCGAGACCATCGGCCGAGGTGATAATCATATATCTGGGGTTGATAAATGGTGGTATTAACTGAAATCCAAAGTAATCAATTGTATTATTATATGAGTAAATCCGAAGTTAGTGATATTTTGGGTTTTTTTTTTCACTGTAATAGTCATCACAAAAAAAAAAAAAAAAAAAAAAAAAAAAAAATGCGGTTCCCCGAGGTAATACTTGAGCAAGCCTCTTATCCACCTGTGACTTTCACCGGAAGATGAATAAAATTCAAAACAAACAAAATGTCGCGAAAAGGAAAATAACGTGGGGTAGACATAAAACAAGAAGGCCAAGTTCGGTTGGAACCCGATAGGAACCCTGGTGTTGGGTTGGGTGACGTCATACTACTATTAATTGGATGCGCGTGCAACTTTCCATTTGGACGCTGTTGTGCGATCTCGAGTAACTCCCAGCATTAATCTAACATTAATCATTGACCACGAACAGGGGGAGAAAATCTGTACATTATATATCAATATGCTCCTGCTTACTTGATTCAAATCGTGTATGATTTTCTGCTTGACAATAAAAAGTTTGAAAAGTCTCTCCCGTGAAGAAACGTAAGCACATGTACCATGGTACATACAATGTATTTGGCCCATAAGACGATGATTTTCCCTTCCTCATCCTTCAAACAAAAACATGTTATCAATGTTAAATTTGACAATTCAAGTCTAAAATGATCAAAATACAAACTTACAATTCTGCATCGTTTCCCCCTGACGCCATCTTGGATCTCGAATAACCCTGGGTCGACGCTGGGTTAGAAGAGTAACAAGGTCAAAAGTTCAATTGCGTCATTGTTTCTATTTTTAACACTTTCCCGGGTGGTTCATATGGAACCCGAGTAACGCGAGTTCGATTCCGGGTCCCATTCGAACTTGGCCGAAGATGTATTACAAGCTGTTGCTAGGAAGACGCTGATTGGATAGCAAAACCGCTTCTTTAAATATCGACCAATCAGAGAATACATTTACAAAATAAGCAACCTGGACTTTCCCTGTTACTATTTTTGGGTACACGCTACAGTGTTCAAAAGTAATGTTAACCTCGCGTGCACTTTTGAGCGGTGATAATCACATTTTGAAATGGAGAGTGAAGTAGTGTTTTGTCCAATTAGAATCTAAGATATTTATAGTCATATAATAATATAAGTTATATACAATCATATCCCGTAGATATGGAGATTTTAACACCCTGAACTGAAGTAGCCAAGTACATCATGAGGCGCAAATCTCCATATCTACGGATAGGAACGTAGATAACGAATTCATCCCCGGTTATAGTCAAAAATAAAACATTTTGGACCCCGGCGGCCCACGTAAATGTGACGTTTTCTTTGTTTTTGGAAAGAATAAGTAAAAAATATGAAACATTGAAAGTTTCGAGTGCTTTTTACCCGGTGTAGGGTACTACCTTTGGTAGAACCCTACAGTTGATCAAAGTAACAGCTTTATATTCAATATATATAGCTAACATTAACTAAATTAGATTTTTGAGCGCAACGTCGCGAGCTTTAACGTCATATCATCCCCATTTTGAAAATTATAGCAACATTTGATTGGATAATGGCTAGTTACACCCGGTAATATGGCCTAGCAACACCCGGGAATGTGTTTTTTATACCCGGGGTTTTAACCAATCAAAAGTTGTTATAATTTTCACACCGGGGATAAATGACATTACAAAAGCCCCAACTAACATAAAATCACGTGACAAATTGTATAGTCTCGTAACCTACAACTAAACTACAACCAGTCTCCATTTTAAGTGTGGAATCGTCGTGTTCATGATCGTATGGTAATTGGATTTACAACTACCTGTGCAATCAGTGCCTATCACCACAAAAGTTGTGAGTTCGAACCCCGTGCATGGTGAGGTGTACTCGATGTGATAAAGTTTGTCGGTGACTTTCAACAGGTCGGCGGTTTCCTCCACCAATAAAACTGACGTCCACGATATAACTGAAATATTGTTGAAAGTGGCGTTTAACACCATAAACCAAACCAAACCATTTTAATTGTTACTGTACTAAAATTTATCTTACAATAACTTCATGAGGGACCTATTTTTTTTATTGTTTTGTATTTAACATTTTTTGTTATTGTGATGCAAGCATACTAATGACAGTATTTGTACGAATTTATTTGATCAATACGTTATCATCGCTATGATAACCCCCACAATTGAGAAACAATTAATCTAGATGTATTGTTTTATTGTTATTAAGTAATTACTAGCATTGCTAATATGTAAGCCAATGCCTTCCTGTACTCTATTGGAGGGACATGTTAGTCGATGAAAACAAGCATGAAAACGGTCTACCTTAATTCCTTCGCCAAGTTAATAATACTATGTTAAATACACAGTTATAACGGTCATCTTAACGACGATACAGTCAGTGACATTCCGAAATTAATACTTCCATATTTGGCAAAGAGACAATATTAACATATTATTTCGAGGTGTCATCCACCCCTCTCCACCCCACCATATTTGGTAAAGACGCAACGCTGATATATTATTTCGAGGTGTCACCCCCCATCTCCCCACCCCACTACATTTAGTAAAGTAGCAACGCTGACATTATTTCCAGGTGTCACCCACCCCTCCCCCACCATATTTGGTAAAGTAGCAACGCTGACATATTATTTCGAGGTGTCACCCACCCCTCTCCCACCATATTTGGTAAAGACGCAACGCTGACATATTATTTCGAGGTGTCACCCACCCCTCCTCCACCATATTTGGTAAAGAAGCAACGCTGACATAGTATTTTCAGGTGTCACCCACCCCTCCCCCACCATATTTGGTAAAGACGCAACGCTGACATATTATTTAGAGGTGTCACCCCCCACCCCCAGGAATAGCAATGTAGTAATGGATGAAAGGGGTGTTAATCTACTCTTGATAATTTGTAAATTTAGCATTTTTATTTGACACACAATTTGCTTAAATTTAATTAACAGGCATTTTACAAACGAGTAGTAAGTTGTTGGTAAAAAGATATACTTAAGTGGTTCTTACAAATACCCAAGAGATATTCTACTTTCCTACAAACGGATTTACGCCTGAAAAACTTATCAATAATAAAAATGAAAAAGTTATACTGAAATTTAAGTACCGCAATGCCTACTAGACCAATGAGAGATCTTTGCCCGTACTACCTTGTATTAACATTATATTTTTATGGTTTATTCAATTCCTGTCTTAAATATGAACATATCTGATTAAAATCATAATAGTGGAAATATTAAAACTCTCGCTTTCGTTTGAAGTTTGCCATAACTGTCTGGAATTTGTCAACCAAGTATTAATGCAAAGATGTTGTACAGTGGTAGAAAGCAGATTGTTTTACTTGATAAAGGCCAGAGATCTTATAATTTTGATTTAAATGAAAATATGAAATTTGCATTAGTCTCGATTGGTAAAACAATCCAATTAAAATTAAATTAAAAACATCTCATAATCTTGATTTATTGAATATGCATAGAGCGTAAAAAGTGTGACTTCTTTGAAAATATACTAGTATAGTTTTAGAATATATATACAGTACGTTTGGGTTGAGTTTGAATTTCACTTGTTCAGTTCAAAAGTAAGAATGTTTGCTAGTATATACGAATGTTTCTTTATATAAAATATCACAATTGTATACAGTGTTTTAAATTTTAAGGGCCCAGGTGGCTCAATGAGTTAGGTAGTTGTAGGGCCCAGGTGGCTCAATGAGTTAGGTAGTTGTAGGGCCCAGGTGGCTCAATGAGTTAGGTAGTTGTAGGGCCTAGGTGGCTCAATGAGTTAGGTAGTTGTAGGGCCCAGGTGGCTCAATGAGTTAGGTAGTTGTAGGGCCCAGGTGGCTCAATGAGTTAGGTAGTTGGATTACATAACAACTCATACAAGCCTATCACCAATACGGCGTGGGTTTGCGCCCAGATTTGTAAACTACAAAAAGGGTGCACTCGACTTGCAACCGCAAGTGATAAAGGTCACCAGTTACTTGCCCATGGTCGGTGTTTCTCTCTGGATACTCCGGCTTCTTCCACCACTAAAACTGGTCGCCATGATATAGCTGAAATACTGCTGAAAGCGGCGTTAAACACCAAATATCAAAATCAATCAAATCTTTTAAATTAAATCAAAATAAAAAAAAACGCTTCTAGTCTATATTTCATAAAGGGGTTGTCGTTGTCGTGATGGTATAATAGTTGGATTTACGACTACCTGTGCAATCAGTGCCTAACAGCACTAAAGCTGTTCGAACCCCGTTCATGGCGAGGTGTACCAGATACAATATTATGTGATAAAGTTTGTCAGTGATTTGCGACAGGTCGGTGGGTTTTTTCCGGGTCCTCCGGTTTTATCCACAAATAAAACTGACCCCCACGATATATCTGAAATATTGTTGAAAGTGGCGTTAAACACCATAAACCAAACCAAACCTATATTCCATAAACGATTGTGTATAGATAAGATAAGCTCTTCATACAGTTTACAACTATCACATGAAAAGAAAATAGAAATTATGACGTTTTCTTTACAATATGTGAGTTGCTATGCTTGTATTCGTTGAATAAAATAGAACTAAAATCTCATGAACATCTGTTTTTTAAAAAGAGTGAGTGAGTGATTGTTGTTTAACGCAAACTCAGCAATTTTTCCAACTACATGTATATCATGACGAGATCAAGTTAAGTTTCAATGAGATGCTTAGCGGAGAAGCAACAAATTATATACCAATATTATAGTCTGGTTTGATCCGACCGAGGCTCGAACCCACCAACTACTACAATGGAGGAGAGCATGCTAGCCATTACACCACCAATTCGGTTAGTTTTTATAGATATAGTAGTTCTTAAGAGGAGATCATGATAGTTTAATATACCTTTATTAACAATCCCGATTTGATTCTAAAATCATATTTTTTTTGGAGTTATTCCCTTTACGACGGATAAACTGGTACCCGGTCTAGCAAGAGCAACAGAAAAGTCAAATAATTTAGTTTAAACATATTTTATTAATTAATTCAATATAACATTACAATATTCAACTATATACAATAATTTGAGTATAATTTTCTAATAATTTGCTTGTAAAAAATCAAAGGATCATATATAGGTAATGGGTGCTACAACATTAAAATCAAAGGATCATATATAGGTAATGGGTGCTACAACATTAAAATCAAAGGATCATATATAGGTAATGGGTGCTACAACATTACAATCGTGTGCAGTTTATTAGGGTAAAAACAAGTTATTTTTAATGGGTTTTACACGAAAAGTGATATTTTTGCCCGCAATAAAGGGAAATAACTCCTATTAAACTATATGCAAAATGTATAATTTTGGAATCAAGTCGGAAATGTGTATATGATCTATTACCAGTGAAGCACCATCGTCAGTAACCCACGGTTGATTCCGATACGTTCCTCTCTCTCCATCACCCGTGGGTCAAATCGCTTGTAAACATTCGTACTCATGAATAATTCATAAGTCTTCGCATTACAAACTTCTAATGCGACTCAACCAATCAAATCGTTCCTTTCATAATGAGTTTCTTTAAAAGTTAAAAATGTCGGACCTGTTGCAAAAATTTGGAGTGAAAGAATTGAGGGACTTTCTATACTGCACTACACTTCATCCACACATTTTCATGGGCGCATCCATTACTGACAGAACGATTTTTTAACTCCGAGTTTACAAGCGATTTGACCCACGGGTGATGGAGAGAGAGGAACGTATCGGAATCAACCGTGGGTTACCGACGATGGTGAAGCACGCGTTCCTTGTGTTCCTTTCGTCATAATAATTTCTGTTGTTCATTTTTAACATTATTTCAATTTTTGGACACACCCGTTATAATTTTTGTTTTTGTTTTGATAGATGATTAATTTTACTTTTGCATATTAATGTGCCAGGGAAATTAATTTTCTCCAGAAAAACTAAACAAAACAAAACAAAACCGAAAAACAAAAGATAAACAAAAAAGAACGGAATAATGTTTTAACCAATGCCGTTAGAAGTAAAGCATTATACGAAGGGCACATGAGCATATACTACTAGAAGCCGTGATCGTATGGTAAATGGATTTATCTGTGCAATCAGTGCTTATCACCACTAACGTTATGAGTTCGAATCCCGATAATGTCGAGCTGTATTCGATACAACATTATGTGACAGTTTTCAGTGACTTGCAGCAGGTTGATTGTTTTCTCCGGTTTCCTCCAAGAATACAACTGACCACCACGTTATAACTGACCACCACCTTATAACTGACCACCACCTTACAACTGACCACCACGTTACAACTGACCACCACGTTACAACTGACCACCACGTTATAACTGACCACCACCTTATAACTGACCACCACGTTATAACTGAAATATTGTTAAACGTGGCGTTAAATACCATAATCATAACCCATAAACTACTTAATCTATACTGTAGTGTTGTAAAAGCTTAAATTGATGGTAAGCAGTTTGTCTGCAGTGACAGAAAAGCAACATATTTCTAAGTCGTAATTATCGATCAAACAGTAAAACACGATCACTTCTAAAATACTAAGTATCGTGACCATTAGCTCGGATGTGTTTTGTACATTATGGCTATAGGAGAATGGCTCGGATGTGTTTTGTACATTATGGCTATAGGAGAATGGCTCGGATGTGTTTTGTACATTATGGCTATAGGAGAATGGCTCGGATGTGTTTTGTACATTATGGCTATAGGAGAATGGCTCGGATGTGTTTTGTACAT
>MJUT01034513.1:215025-234599 GCA_002080005.1 Gigantidas platifrons
CTCAGGAATAGGTGACCTTAGACGATTGTGACTAACTAATGTTCTCCTCGCTCAGGAATAGGTGACCTTAGACGATTGTGGGTAACCTCTTTAGGCCCTTTGGTTTTCTTCCTCCAAAAAACTTTAATGAAGAAGGTTATTCCAAAAACGCGTCGTTCGCACTAAATTTGACATTTACGTTTTTACTACTATCACTGAGTCGATACCACTGCTGGAAGACTAATAGTTCCCGAGAGTATCATCCTCCTAGTGGTCAGTGTTACTATCACTGAGTCGATACCAATGCTGATAGACTATTAGTCCCCGAGAGTATCATCCTCCTAGTAGTCAATATTTCTATCACTGAGTTGATACCACTGCTGGTGGACTATTAGTCCCCGATAATATCATCATCCTAGTGGTCAGTGCTACTATCACTGAGTCGATACCACTGTTGGTGGACTATTATCATCCGCCCAGTAGTCAGTGTTACTATCACTGAGTCGATACCATTGCTGGTGGACTATTATCATCCTCCTAGTAGTCAGTGTTTCTATCACTGAGTTGATACCTCTGCTGGTGGACTATTATCATCCGCCCAGTAGTCAGTGTTTCAGCACTAACATGGTTTAATAGATATATTTATTATTGAAATTTACAATTCTTAAATAATGTAATTATTATCAAAAGATTCATAATGGGTTGAAACAAATCATAAGGTTTAGTCTCTATACTGTTATTCATTTTCGACTGTTGATATGCTAAAGAAGTATCATAAAACAAATATTAATTTATTATTCATTAGCTACGACAATTCTGGACGTCTATATCAGGATTGTAGTACACAGGGCATTATACATCAAAACCCAGCATAGCGGAAGCATAGATATTTTACTTACCCATAATATTACTGTGAACGGATGATGGTCTAGTTCAGCTATAAAACAGATCTTAATTTATTATCCATTGGCATTAGACCTCAAAACTCGTGCATGATCGATAGTCGAAGGATACATATCTTACTTACCATAATATTGCCGTGAACGGACGGTGCTCCTATGTGTCTACCTACTGACAATGCCACAAATAAGCTGTATAAGTGTGAATTGTTTAACCAGGTATTCTACGTTAGACTGAGAGAGTTATTACAATTCGAGATATCTGGGTATCAAATTATATGTTCAATCTACTTATTACACAAATCATGCTGGCCTGATGTACAAATAAGAAAGTTACGTCTAAAAAAAGGAAAACCCAGTACATATGTACTTTATATTTGTTTCTGTAGATAAAACGTAAATGCTCTTTCTTGTATTTATCTAGTTATATAGTATTTGCTTTTGAACAAAAATGCCCAGCTAAAGGACAACAAATTTAATTAGACAATATAGAAGTATGTACAATTATTAACTTAGTAAGCTTAGATAAAAAAAAACCAATACGTTTTAGTACTCTCAATTGTTGCAAAGATTTACCACAGATATGTTTTTAAAGTTTATCATAATTTAGCTGATAGTCTAATAGTCAATACCCGGTAATTTAACAACCTCATCACATGATATATTAGCAGACTCAATATTAAAAACAGGTTCTTTTGTATAAGTTTTCTTGCCTGGAAAATTATATGGGTTGGATTGGATACTTGTTGTCATCAGCATAGTTGTACAATGTACCATGTTCAATAAAGTAAAATAAAATATCGTTTATAAACATATTAAAAAGCAAGGATCCCATTATGGAGTCTTGAGGAACATTTGGATGACAGTCCATAAACAACCAATTTACGGAGGAGAATCGCATGTGCCAGACAATCAAAACCTTTTGAAAGATCTATAAAAATAGCTGTCACATAAATTCGTATCCAGAGCTGATTGCCAATCTTCAAGCAGCTTCTGTAGTTTGTTCTGACAACCATGACCATTTCCAATAGCACATACAAAAAATCATCAAAAATATTATTAAGAAATTCCAATAACTGATCTGACAGCACTGTTTCATTGATTTTTTAAATAGTTGGCGGAATACTGACAGGACTGTAACTTTTAAGATCATTTATTTATGCTGAGGTACAACTTGTGCTTCTTTTAGTCTGTTTGGAAATGTCTGTGTTATATTGTATTAATTAAGAGTGTGGCAATATGTTTGTTGAGTACAGGTGCACCAGCTCCATGAAGTGTACATGATGTTTGGTCAATACCAGTAGCCTTCTGGGTATTAATTTTGTTGAAAAGGTCTGTTATAGTTTCTGTATTTGTTGGCTTGAAATCAAAATCAGTGTTTTTTGTGGTGCATGTTTTCTTACACGGCCTATGAGAGGGTGGTTCTTTTCTTTAATTTAAATCTATTTTCCTGTTTACATATGACATAAGTCCAGGATATTACATTTGATACACACAAAACATTACTACACATTACAAAACATATATAGTGAGTATATTAGTTTTTAGACAAAACAAAAGTTAAACAGCAAATAAATAAATAAATATTGGTCACATGTAAACACAAAAATGGATAGCAAAATATTATGCTAACTTGTTTTGTAGATTTTCAAATAAGGATTTATATATCCGAACACTGACATAGCAAATACTCTGAGCCAAATCTATTATCATATTTTTTCAACCAATATTTATCAATAGAATTCCAGCATTTTAAATCGCTGAGGGTAATTTTATAAATTATTTTTATTTGTTTGCTCCTAATGAGGTTTTCAATATTTATTATTCCCATTCCACCCTCTTTTTTGTCCAAACCACAAACACTTTGATATATTTGATTTACTTTGTTGTCCGAAAATTTTTTCCCTAATGCTTTAATATTGTCTGTGACCCATGATTTTTTTGTAAATCTCGGACGTTTACCTCTTAACCTCCCGACAAATAACTCTTTTGCTTTTTCATAATTTATTTTTGACCCGGACATTAAAAGACTGTTCAACTGCTTCGTCATTTCTATTAAAAAGTTGTGTGTCATCTGTAAACATACATATTTTCGATTCAAGAACATCTTCACTCCCGGGCATTCCTTTAATTTCGTCTGTACCCCTAATAGCACAGGAAATTGATTCTGCTTGAAGAATGTAAAGTATCGGTGCAACCGGACATCCCTACCTGGCTGACCGCGATAGCCTAAACAATTTAGAAATAAAACCGTTTGTTTTAATACAGGTCTTAGCATTTTTAAATAGCATCTGAATCCATCCGCAAAATTTGGATCCAAAATTACATCCCTTTAAAACCTGATTTACCCAACACCATTCTTCTCTGTAATAAGCTTTTTCTTGATCTGCGGAAACAATTTTCCCTTCCTGATCTTCTTCGTCCACGTAGTTTATTATATCATCAATCATTCGGTTACTGTCACTAAGATCCCCCCTTCAACGAGTCCTTTTGATCTGAGTGAATTAATTTTCTTAAAACCGTTTTCGTACGAATGGCTATTAGTCTTGAAATAATTCTATAATCCGTATTCAGTGAAGTAATTGGTCTCCAATCACGAATATTGTCTCGATCCCCACCATTGTGTAATAGCGTTATTACATTATATTGAGCATCGCTGAGTTCAGAATTGTGAAACACTTCATTTACAACCTCACAAAATTCTTTCTCAATAGCTTCCCAATAGAGCTGATAGAAATCGCTAATAATTCCATCGCCACCTGCAGATTTAAAGGATATCATAGACATTACTGTTTTCTTCACCTCTTTGATTGTGAAATCTTCTTCTAATTTATTCTTTTCTACCTCAGTTAATGTTTACTGAACCAAGCTTAATAAATTGTCACCACAATTTTTGTCCCACCCATTTGAAGTAAATAATTTGGAAAATAATTTTATCTGCTCGTCCAATAAGGAATCTATATCGTATTTAAATTGACTATCCGAACCCTTATTTATCTGCCAGAGTTTATTTTGACCGTTTCTTTTTTGTAAGTTAACAAAATAACGTGTCGATTTTTCGCCTTGTTCAAATCAGCCAGTTTTTGATCGTAATATTGCAGCTTCGGCTTGATTTTCACAGAATTCGCGTATTTCTAATTTTTGAATCCCATTAACATCGATATTATTTTCATTATTCTTGAGATTTTCGAGTTTCAACTCTGATATCTTGATATTATTTTGAGACTTGTTAATTCTCTTAGAAACTTCAATCGATAATGACTTAATTTTAACTTTGCCAGCATCCCACCATTCCTTTGATTTCACAAATTTTATTTTTTCCGTTACCCATGATTTCTACCATTCAGTAAAAATTTGTTTAAAATAATTAGATTTAATGGTATTCAAATTCATAATCCAGCTACCAGGTTCCCTTTCTTTGTCATCGGTTTTTAATATAATACTATTTAAATCGTGATAACGAAAAGGACAGTTACTAATTTTACTTGAGATCACTTTATTAACATTATCACTTCCTACTAATGTTAAATCTATTCTTGATTTAGACTTTCCTCTCTGGAAGGTTTACTTTTTCATTGTCTGATTTTGATCCCTCCATATATCAGTAAGATTACACTTTAAAATAAGATCCCGTAACTCCTTCGTTCCTGTTTCTTCATACGATCGACTCTAATACACAATTAAAATCACCGTTCAATATATTACACGGCGGTCCGTCAATTTCTAAATATCTATCGATAGATGAAATGAATTGTTTTCGTTCTGCATTGTTATTCGGACAATACATATACATTAATTTGTATATCAGATTTTCAGCTTTAATTTCACAAGATAACACCCTTCCGTCATTGTCTTTTTTATCCTCTTTTATCACTACCCCTTAGCGAGTATTAAAAAGGATCGTAACTCCACGCGATGCCCTCTCCCAGTTGTTCCGTAAACTACTACTTCCACCCAAATCTTTCCACCCCCACCCTCCAATTTTCAATATCACTAACTGTCCTATATGTTTCTTGAAGCGAGATAATATCAAATTTGCTTTTTATTAACCAACTAATAAAACGTTTAAACGTCTCGCATGAAATTGGTGTCAGTAACGTAACGTCAAAAAGCTTGACTTTAACGTCAAATGCGTACGAGTAATACGATATTTTCTAGTCATTTCCATTCCGGCAGATACTCCGGTTTTTTCGTTTATTGATCACGTGATTTGACGTAAACTGCAGGCATCATTACTTCCGGTTTGGGTAGCAACGCCTGACGTGAATGTAAATACAACGTCATGCGCGTCATTTACGGTAAAAATGGAAAGGCCCAAGCTTTCCAAGGACTGGTGCTGTGTTCCTCAGTGTAAATCTGATGGAAGGAAGCGTGGGAAGTATGCATATTATAGCATGTCCGTTGTCTTTTTTGTACAGCTTGAGGCGATCATCATTCCAATCGCACTTTTTAATAAATATATAAGTAATCACACTGTTCAATATTAGGCAACAGTTTTAAATCAGACGACCATATCGGCACTTGTCCGATCTCACACACAGCCTGTGCTACACCGTTCTCCGTTATTGTTCTCCTGTTTATATGTAAAAGTTTCGTAGTCATTTGTTGACGTTATTTTCTCTGGATCTAATTCTTGGGCAAGTTCACATAACTTGACTAATTCATGTCTTCTATACAAATGACATGTTATGCCTCTATTCTGTAAATATTCCTTTAGATCGGAAACCTGCCATCGGAATAAATCTACTTGAATATCATGATAATAATGATAAACGTAATCTGCTGAAAAACCGGAAGTTTAAATGCCTGTTGTTTGGTTGCTACGATACGCCAATCGTACCTCCAATTTGAAAACCGCTTTAACCCGAAAATACCGTATTTATTTAACACTTTCCCCCTTTCTTCCATTTTGTTTACTTGCACGCTCCCCTCGTGCTATTTGGATGTCAACGTCGCATTTCCGCACGCTATATTTAATTGGCACGTTTTGACGTCGGGCACCTGCTTATTGACCCCATGTGCCTTTAGAAAATTTCATCTGCTCGACAATAAGTTCCATGCATAAAGCTATGAGTAAAATATAAATAAACTATACTTTTTTGTCTCTAGAGATAAAATACGATGTAAAATCCCGGTGTAAAATTGTTGGTTATCTGTCTTCATTGTTTGACGACAATTTGCTGATTGCGTGCGTGTTCAGATTGAAAGTATAGGTGATGTTACCGAATTTATTAGACAACATGGATAATTAAATTCAAAAATTTGGAAGTAAAATAGGATTTCTTTGTCAGTTTTTCACATAACTATACGTGTCCGACGGCTAATTTAAAAAGAAATAAATTTTTGAGAGCGTCTTAAAAAATGCCGTTGTCATAGTAAACAAAGGGTGAATAATCCAGATATATCCTAAGAACTTCCTAAAAGACGGTGGTCGATCCCATACCTTAAATGAAATACCATCGACTTGAGAAGAACCTAAATCAATGTAAATGTTACCTAAGTATCCTGATCCTAGATCCAAGTAGTTAATATAAACTCGTCTGACATGGCATGATGGTGATACTGTTTATGCAAGCTGACGAGACAAAGTTTTTGTCCAAAATTGAAACACTTTAAACAATTATTTTTTAATCTCTTTATCTTCTTAAAAAAAAAATGAGATACATGTAATTGATACTTGTTAGTTGTATCTTATGCAGTAATATTTTTTATCAGTCAACTATGAATGTATAGAGACAGAGGCATATACTTCAAAAACATTTACATCTCTTTTATTTTGGTCATATTCTTGACAATATTTTAAAGCCACTTTTCACCAATTATCAATGTATGTAAATTGGAAGATTAAAGTTCAAACTCCTTGATTACTTTACTTTACCAAACAAACCACAAATATTTTACTTGGCATATAAAAATTCTATGTAAAATTTCAGTATGATTTTCATGGTTTGATTTGCACAAAATGTCTTCTTTATTTAAGTTTAGAGGTTATTAAGTTCAAATAAAATGATTGAGTAATCATGAGAAAGAAATTCTCATTTTACAACTATGGTTNACTACATAAATGTTTGTCACATTTATTACAACCATGAACAGTCTCTTTCCTTTTTTTATCACTATGCTTTGGACAAAATTTACATGTTGATTTTTTCCTTTTTAACCTAATATATCTATGCACAATGTAAATTAGGATTGCTCATGTTCATTGGGAAAACCACCAAAGCTGGAGTTCTTCTTTTAGTGAAAGAGTAGCCATTGACTAATTGTGCAACCAGATTAATCCTGAAATCGAGTTGAGTGTATCGTTTCTTCTTTCTTTCCACCTGATTGAAGTGATCATAAAAGACAAAGCCATTTATTATGCATAAATTTGTGAGAAAATTAAACAGAAATTTCCACCACTTTTTGGAGCTCCTTCCAACAGGATATTTTGACCGAAGTTGGTCACTAATATCAACACCACGAAAATTTTCCTGGTAATTGGTGATGATCCGTGGTCTAGTGATCTGTCTCACAGTACCATCTTTTTGTCTCTTTTCAGTAATGTCACTCTAAAACAATAAGTATGCATGTATTAATACTTCATGTAAGGGACCGACCATTTAACTTGCAGGGGAGGGGGGTTTACGGTTTTTTGTTTCCTTCAGAATTATTTTTTCGGACAACACAAGAGTTAGATTTTTTTTGTCGCGCAAAGCGCGAAATTTTTTTCCAGAATGTAACGTTAGGTTATATGGCAAAAACTCTGAATCAGATTTTTTTTCCTCCACCAAAATCAGAATATTTTTTTCAGCAATATTGGGAATCAGAATATTTTTTTAGGAAAAAACCATAACCCCAACCCCCCCTTCAAGTTAAATGGTTGTTCCCTAAGTACATGTTTTAGGTGCTACAGGTACTTCATTAATACAACATGCAGAGTATTTTATGAATTTGGTTTACAGTTTGCAATTTGAACTTGTTTGCTAGCCTTAAATATAATTTTGTTGCACGCTTGCAGCATCAAAAATGAGTATGACAAGGTTTCCACCAAATGAATGTAATAACATTGTATGTGCTTTTAATACCAAGTTTAATTTTGACTAGAATAAGGAAATAAATTACAAACCAAAGTAAAAAGGGAGAAAGGTTCCTGTCTAATTCAATTTCTGTACAGGGCCCGGGTGGCTCAATGAGTTTGGTCGCTGGATCTTAACAACTCATACAAGCCTATCACCAATACGGCGTGGGTTTGCACCCGGCTTTGTATAATACAAAAAAAGGGTGCACTCGACTCACAGCCGCAAGTGATAAAGCTTACCAGTTGCTTGCCCATGGTCGGTGGTTCTCTCCGGGTACTCCGGCTTCCTCCACCACTAAAAGTTAAAACTGGTCGCCATGTCATGATGATATAACTGAAATATATGGGCGGTGCACACATACAGAGGCGTGCTAAAGTTCTCGGTCATTTTAAAATTTTCCCTTACTTTCTACACAAAATCACAAATTTTCAAAAACACTATTTTGGAGATATTTATGAACCATTTTTATGATTTTTTTCATCAACAGAAAGAAAATTCTGAAAATTATATGGTTTATTTGGAAATACATGTACAAGTCTACTGACCTTAAATGGAAAATTTATCAGTGAGTTAATCATAAAGAAAATTAATAATGGTGCCATAATTTTACACTTATATATCTACATGTACATTCAAGTTTTAATATGTACCACAGAGTACTAAACTTACTGACACTTGAATTTAGGATCATAAATATACATGTAACACACACAAAAAAAAACCAAACATTCAACCAAAAATATTCATAAAACTGGTTGCAAAGTACTGTAGTGATAATTTTTTGAAAATATGATTTGTATCGAAAGTAAGTGGAAATTTTAAAATGACCGAATACTTTTGGCATGTGTCCTCAGTTACAAGTAATATATTTTATCATTATAAATTATAGTACATGTTTTTTGCTTTGTGATGTCATGTACTATGTGCTTGTAAAGTTATTTATACTTGTATGTGCTTTTTATGTAATAGTCGATTCAAAAGCTCACTATGCTATGTGCTATAAACATTCGACTTTAAATAAAACTTATAATTTGAAAATTTGAAATTTGACACCATATGCTTTAGAGTAAAGACATGTATAAATCAATGTACATGTACCTGTTGACAGGGAGTTTACAATGCATGTGGATTTTAAATTGTTAAAAATATTTGTTATGAAAGAATTTAAGAAATATGTGACACAACAACAATACTGAGAAGAAGGTGTCAGTATGGTGACAAAAGTCTGTAAACTTGTAAAAAAATCCCTATATAATCAACCAAAACCATATTTTTTCAAAAAATTATTGTGAAGTTATTTCTGGATAGATTTTAACAAATTTTACACCAAAACATTCAGAATTGTTTATATTTTGATTGTTTATTTGCTCATTATGTTTATGCGAGTGGTTTTTATTTGTACATAATATAAACAGGATTGTTAATTTTTAGGATTTATTTTTAGTTGAAATATATAGGAAAATCAACGTCAATTTTTATTTTTTATGTTTGAATTATGTACAAATAAAAACCACCCAAATAAACATAATGAGCAAATAAACAATCAAAATATAAACAATTCTGAATGTTTTGGTGTAAAATTTGTTAAAATCTATCCAGAAATAACTTCACAATAATTTTTTGAAAAAATATGGTTTTGGTTGATTATATAAGGATTTTTTTTTACAAGTTTACAGACTTTTGTCACCATATACTGTAGAAGACAAACAAACTGACAAAAATTGGAAAAAAAAAAAAAAAAATCCAAATTTCTAAACCAACCAACTTGTGTAATTTTAATAATCGTACACATAACATTGTTAGTTTGCAAGGATTAATTTTTTCACATTTGACATTTCAGCAAAATCTGTCTCAGTCCAGTTTGGGTCATTTCGTCCCGTTTGTTGTTGTTTACGGCTTGCATTTTGGTTGGTTTCCTGGACAATTTTATTCATCGTATCGTTCGTGAAAAAAGTTCTAAAACATTCTAATTCAGAAACGTCAGCATTTAATAAGACTAGTCATTATCATCATTTACATCCTGAATATTTTCATTATCGATGTCTTCTTCCTCCTCGCTTACCAACGGGACATCTATATCTGACACATTTCCATTATCCTCCCCTTCAATGCTTTCGTCGTCTGAAGTGTTTTGGAGCACTGGTTCAAACACAATTTGGTTCCAAACATCCCACACACTCGGCCTACTGGAGACCGCCATCTTTGTTTTTGTCGTCTGTTACTACATGTGCAAAACTCATGAATATTCATTGAGTAAGTGTGTAAAATACCGCCCACTAATTACGAAAAGGTAAAAAACGAATATCTCGCTTTTTGATTTTCGAATGTTACAACATTTACATATACGTTAAATTTTACGTCGACGTCTTAAAGTCAAAATACATGAGAAGCGTAGGAAAGCGTAGTTGCGGGGGAAAGGTATAAGCGTGAAAGGCGTATACGCGGTGTAAGGGGATAAGCGTAAAAGGCGTATATGCATGGTAATGTATTAACGTCGCACTTGCTTCTCCAAGACGTAGATGTTATCTGCGCCCTTAATTTTTGTTGAAATCCTCGAGTTGTTAATAAATTTTTGGTTTTCTGCGGGTTTTTTTTTGTGGTTTGGTTCTTTTCTGTTCTTTGCAGTATTTTTTCTGTTTTCTTGGATCAGTCTTTGTCCCTGGACAGACGGCTATCGTTTTTTTCTTTTTTTTTGTTTGTTTTTTTTTATAGGTGTAATCATGGTTTCCCTGATTTTACTGCATATTATAAATTGAGTTTATCTGACTAAAATGTATGTTGTAATTTTTGAACAGTGAAAGTATACAGGATAATCAGATAATTGAAAACTTCAAAGTTATTTGTAATGTTAGGAAAATATCCCGAGGTGACAAATATCAACGACAAATTAAGAGTATATTCTTATATTACAAAAAATATACAAAAGCGCAATTGAAAAGTTCTGTGTAACCTTTACAGTCAAGAAATAAATATATCACTCGGAACTATCTACAACTGCCAGAATGTCCAAATGTAGAGGTTCAGGAAGAATAACTCGATTATGTGTTTCTAGTTCGGCACAGATATAGATTAAAGATTGCGCTGGAACAACTTCCGCGGGATAAGTTTGTATGCTAGGGGATTCGATTTCACTCTGTCGTAATACAGCCCCTTTATAATTTCAAAGCCAGCTGGATACTCAATTCCCCAGTCATCTTTGCTTGTTGTGTTTAGAACTTCGGGAAGACTTGTGACCTTAAGCAAATAATAATCCAAAAACTTATCGTCGGCTTTGACTGCTATAATACTGTTAATGGATAGCAAGTCATTAGAACTTATGTTGTCGTTATCTATTTCTTCTTCTAAACTAACCTCCCGGCCAAGTTCTTGTTTCATCTGAATTGTGCGTTTGCTACCAACATGACTTAAGTTCTCGCACATTTCGTATTCTCCAGATACACAGCTTCCACATGTATAGCATGAAAGCGTGTTTTTTCTTCTGTTAAATCATTTATGTTAATGGTGACAGTCATTTCGCACAATAAATGAATTTACATACAATGTATTTCAACATATATAATCAGTACTGCCTGTATACGGATGAGTGACTACTTGAACAAATATGTAATTACTATTATATAAGGCTGTCAATTTCAAGATGTTATATATCTTTTATTCTCAATAAACCATTATAATTTGACAAGGTTCAATTCAGGGTTAATACTACGGTAAACCAATGGAGGTTGTCGCGAATAGAAAGGAGGCAGATTTTCCGAACGAATGAATGGAATTTTAACATAAATGAAAAAAAACATGACCTGTACTTCACACTTGAGTAACAATTTTTACAAACAATTTAGACGAATACTGTAAAAGTTCACATAATGTTATGAACTTCTTTATTATATTTTTTTAACGAACTTATATTTGGAGAGATAATTGGAGTAGATTTTTTTTCAATCTTTCTGTTGACAACGGTGTTGTAGAGAGAGCACTATTCGTGCGTTTTCGCGGTGTTTTATCGCAGTTCGTCGACACGGTTGTTTCGGAGAAAAAATAAGAAAAACTTATTTCTCATTTTTGAACACCCTTAAACAGTTATGTGGATACCCGTAACATCACTAATATCATACAATGATTTAATGACATTACCACTTTATAGAAACAGCTCCTACAAAGAATGTAACATTTTCTCTAACACATAATTTGTTCATAAAGACATTTACACTATTTGTGATTTCATTATATTTGCCAATATGTTAACCTTGCCCCTTCCTTGAGATTACTGTACAAAAAGCTATATCAGACTTGGGAAATTCAGTTTTTATTTCCTTAACTGCTTGGATTAATGACACATTAATAAGGTCTGTGTCACCTTTGTATTTTGCTATGTCATTTGTACCCTGACGTATAATAACCTTTTCTACACTAGAATGTTCTACATAATGTTTTAGCATACTCTGTTGTTTCAGAAATGTTTTCTATCGTTACCCCTGAATTAGAATATGATGTCCCTAAGACAATAATTTACTGTCTTGTTGGGATCTTTATCTATGCTTGTTTCCTATTCATTAACTGTTTTCAATGTTGTATAGCTTTGTTGACCCTCGAGTATTTTATTTGCATATTCACCATAGTCTTCGCCTGCCTTGTCTCGTCTATCTAATATACAATACTTCTTTGTGTGTCCATTACCCCACTGTAATTACATTGTACATCGTGTGGACATTCCCGGACTATATGACCAGCCTCGTTACAATTGAAGCAGTTCTTTTGGGTATTCGGTTTATTCGAGCATCTAAAATATGGATGATTGGTTTGTTGGCAATATGAACATTGTGTACGGTTGTTGTCTGTAAACAGTCGGACCTCAAATCTACTAAAGTTTGTTCTGTTTAGGAGAGTTTCAACACAGCGTAATATTTGTACATATCTGGTTCCTGTTTCAATACTCGCTCTCTGTACCAGACCATTCGTTAGGGAACCCGATACCACTTGTCCAAATTTGGAAAAGTGGGATGTAATGAATTGGTCACTAAGCTGACATGGAGCGTCTTTGATTGTAATATTCGTAATATTTTATTTATATTTCAAAGAAATTAACTGCAATGCTCTTAGTTAGTAGTCTAATTTTCAGCTCAGCACTATTTACAGCAACAATACAATACTTTTCGTTCAATTGAACAGAATTGTATCGTCTGTCTGAATTTTCTTTTCCAATTCGTTTACAATATCTTCGTGTTTAAATCCTTTAAAGAACCTCTTGTTGAAATGAATCCACATATTTATATCTACGTTCGTTATACTGTCATACACAGTTTCCATGAGCTGTATGCAGTCGTTAGTTGACCAAGTGAAAAAATTGACTACAAGTCTTTTTAACTCACATATTTGTTGATTTGGACTAAGGTTATCATAACATATATTATGTTACTATTTCCGATAACCAAAATGGTGCATGAAATATTGTTTTGAATTTTTTTTGATAATCTTCACAGACACCATAAAATCCCATCCTCGTACATCAAGTGCAGACAACTCGGTGGTTGCATTAATAAACTAGAGGCTCAGGTGAGCCTGTATCGCTCACCTGATATAAATAAGTCCTCTTAAGAATGTCTGCATGCCGAATACATCTAAGTTACTATTCAAATCCCATAGGGTTCTATGTTAAAACTATGTCTGCTCATGGCAGCCATCTTGGATGAAGGTTGTGGTCACCGGACACAATTTTGAAAGTATATACTACCCAAGGAACAGCCATGCCATGTTTGCTTTAAATTGGCTGACTGGTTTCAGAGAAGACTTTTAAACAATTTTCCCATTGGGTCCTATGTTAAAACTATGACGGCGGCCATTTTGGACCGAGATTGGGGTCATTAAACACAATTTTGGAAGTTGACCACCGAAGGACCATCGATGACATGTTTGCTATATTGGTTTACTGGTTTCAGAGGAGAAGATTTTAAAACATTTTTTCACATAGGGTCCTATGTTAAAACTATGTCCGCTTATGGCGGCCATCTTGGATGGAGGTCTGGGTCACTGGATATAATTTTGAAAGTTGACCATTTAAGGACCATTCATGCCATGTTTGCTTTAAATTGGCTTACTGGTTTCAGAGGGAACAAAATTTAAACATTTTTCCCATAGGGTCCTGTGTTAAATCTATGTTCACTGACGGCGGCCATCTTGGATGGAGATTGGGGTCACATGACATTATTTTGAAAGTTGACCACCTAAGGACCATTCATGGCATGTGCGAGGAAAAACTTTTTAAACATTTTTCCCATAGGGTCCTATGTTAAAATTAAGTCGAGTCATGGCGGCCATCTTGGATATGCGATCGGCACAAAAATAACAAATTTAGTAGAGGACCATCCAGTCACCATTTCTTTAATGTTACAATTCCATCGGCTGGGTAGTTTCTGACAAGAAGATTTTCAAAGTTTCAACCAATCAGAACACATTATTGGCCCTGGCGGCCATGTTGGTTTTCCGATCTAAACCAAAATAACAAATTTGGTAGAGGACCTTCCAATGAACATTTCTGCTAAGATTGGTCTAAATCTGTTCAGTAGTTTCAAAGAAGAAGATGAAAGTATGAAAAGTTTACAGACGCGGACGACGACGACGACGACGGACGCAAAGTGATGACAAAAGCTCACATGACCCTTTGGGTCAGGTGTGCTAAAAATTACTCATTTACCGATATCATTTGCCAAAAAATTAAAAAATTTAAAAAAAAAAGTATACCATATATCTGTTTTATCATTTAATATAACATCATTTCCATTAAAAACATTTTATGCTGACCACTTGTCGAATTCTTTTTACAAGAATGGCTTGAGTGTAGAAATCTCTAAAAATATGTTCTCACTGATCTTTTTTTCAAATCTGTAGCAAGGCTGTCTTGTTTTCTGTATTACGGCCATGTTTTATCTGTACGAAATGTTTTATACTTATTGCTTATCATTTGTGTGTTGTAAATTGCTTTTCTTAATTCGTTGTTCATATATGCTACTGACTGGGTGGCGGTGTTTAACTGGAACATGTTTGTCAATGATCTTAGAGACTTCACATACAACGTGGATTTTTGTCTAGCATTTGAATGGGTATAGTTTTCATTCTGAGGGAATATATGATTGGGGCGTTTTCAAAGCTCCAGCACCACCACTATATCCCAGTTTACCTTGAGTACCCCACCCCCTCTAAAAATTACTCTGGAAATTGTTTGTTTTTCATACATCACCTGCTCTCTTAATTGAGTGATGAAAAAATATAATAAACTAAAGCGAAAAAAAATAAAATAAATAAAGACAAAACAAGTTAGTAGACTTCATAAAAATATCTGGTGTCATAACAGTATAAGGGAGATAATCAAAAAAACATGATACATAAAACCAAAATCGATTATCAAGAACTATTCAATCTAATTGAAATTAGATCTTCATACTTGGTCCATATTTTCTATCGGTTGGTTACTAGTCGCCGCGTGGGAGATCCACAGCCGCTCGCTTAGGGGTCGCATCAGAAATAACCATGAATGCATTATAAATTGACCAATCAGCGATTCTTCTTTAGACTTCAACAGACGAGACAGGAATCTATATATGCGTTTCGGAAAGCAGCCGATAGACACCGTATTAATTCATGTTGACCCATGATGTGACCCCTAAAGGGGCGTTTTTGGATCTAGTAAACAACCAACAGAAAATATGGAGCAAGTGCGGATATTTAATTTGAATTAAACTAAAGAACTGTTATATTACTAATTCGACCAGAATGACGTCACAAGTTGGTTTTGAAGAGTTAGTTACTCTGGTAAAGACATCATCTGTGTTGTAATAATTATCTTTGGTGACTAGAGTGTGAAAAAACCCTATACATATCAGATTTCCTGCTTCTCTGAAAAAACCCTATACATATCAGATTTCCTGCTTCTCTGTTAAATACGTAGCGTTTGCTTGTCCGAGGAAATACTGATTGGCTCGTAGTCAATATATTGTGTCTGAGTGAAGCTACATATCTACATGGGGGATTGTTGTTTCACTGATCTAGTACTATAAAATTCCAAATCCATCGCCATCATCAAAAGACAGCGTGTTCTATCTATAATATAGCTGAAAATTTACTCATTCTCCTCCAGAATCCTATTTAAATAATTAAACACGCACTCATTCTTCTAGTAGTAATGACATGACCGACATCTGTTGAAAAAAAAAAAAAGTTACTGGTACGCATCGTCACTTTCGGAAAGTTTCTAGATATATGGTGACTACCACACACGTCCGGTAAGTCACTCATTACCAAACTCCCTTGCAGTTCCAGCTCAGATCCGCACACTACTCTCCACTAGTTTTGTATCCAGCGGAAGAATCATGTTCGGAAGCGGATACGAACACTGTCCAGAGTTTTACTCATTACAAGTACATCCCTCGCCACGGCTCAGAGTGATATTAGTATCATAGTATGTGTATATGGACACTGTGTTGTTTACATGACCTCGATAATTCTATACTTTTAAAGTCTCAATAACAACTTTCTTTTTATATATAGGCACATCTAAGGTTTGTTTAAGAAACCAGAGGCTCCCATGATCATGTAATCGCTCACTTGATTTACAATTTAACTTCTAAAGTTAATAGAAAATGGGAAGAGTTAAAAATATTTTTGGAAGTTGGCCAACGAAAGATAAATCTAGCTCAATTTTTGAGCAGAAGATTTTGATATTATTTTTCTCACAATATGCCTAATCGGTATAAATGTACTGAAAAAATGAAAATATGTTGTACCACTTAATGCTATGTTACTGCAGTTAAAATTTGAGATCATTTTGATTTTTAACGAAGCAGCAGAAGAAATTTCTATTTTAAGTTTAACAGCCATCTTGAATGGAGAGCTGGAGTGTTGGATACAATTTTGAAAGGGGACCACCCAAGCCACATTTGGCTTACTTTTGTTTAACAGTTTCAAAGGAAAAGATATATATGTGAAAGTTTACGACGTATGATGGATTCTAAAACTACGGACGCCAAGTGATGGCAACAGCTCACCAAAGCCAGGTGAGCTAAACAGATATGTTATTGTTGAATTTATCAAATGCACCAGCTTTAATCTTTTATATGCACTTTAGTTTAACGCCACGTGGTAAGTAGTTTTTATTTCTACACCATAATGGAGGAACAAACTTCAACAATACCGGAAAACTTTGAGAATGTCAATGCAAAAAAAATATGTAAAGGTTCCAAAGAGTATGGTAAATACAAAATAGATATGATAACGTAACATTAGTAAGATTTAGCACATAACATATGAACATGCTTTACTTTGATGGAATGGTTAGTGTTTACTATTCTTGAACAGTATACATGTTTAATCTTGACAACGGGATAATACACCTAGCGACGGATTCTATACTGATCAGCCTGGTTTGAAATGATTTCCCCCGAAAACTTATCTGTCGATTAGATTTTTTCTTTTTATTTTCAATTATTGTTGGCCAGATTTACCTCCCTTAAATTAAATGGCGCTGTATTCGGTTTATCATTTGCTGTCAGCATGGTGATATTTGTCAATGTAAACGCCGACGAATTAACGCCAGCGCAGTAGGTTTTTTTTATTTTATATCCAGCATGATATGTTGTGTACTAAACATATTAATGTTTTCTCCCTTGGGAACAGTTGTCTTAAATTTGGATTTGGAACGATACCTCACCAGACAACATCATAGGGAAAACAGCTTCGTCAGGAGAAATCAATAATAAAATAATAAGATTCTCATAAAAGTATTAGTGCGCTCTGTAATTGGTTAGTTGTGTTTTCTTTGAGGATCAAATGACAACTCTGAGTACTGAAAGATGTGGCCCAAAACAACTGTGTATAAATTATCAGCAGAAGTTAACTCTCATTTGACAAACATTTTGCTGTGGAATAATATCTTTGCTGATTGAAGACTGTGTAAAAATTAGGTGTCTGTCCAAAAAGGTGTGTATTTTTATGAAATGTTAATAGGGGTGACGAGAACTGGGAAACTTGTGTATTATTATTAACAAGTGCTAAAATATATAGACAAGTGATTGATCATATGTGAACTATTTACTCTTTTTCATAGCATCCCGAGGAGTGAGTGATTATTGCTTAGCACCAAAGGAGGAAAAAATTCAGATATCTCATGGCGATAACAAGTTACATTCAGATATCTCATGGCGATAACAAGTTACATTCAGATATCTCATGGCGATAACAAGTTACATTCGATGTGATAATGAAGCTTTAACTTTAATATGTGAGGATATTTTCTTTGTACACATATCAACAAAATAAATGTAGTCTTGTAATACTTTATTTATCAATTGATCTGTGAATGATAGAATATGTATATAAAAGTGAGCTAAGAAATATATACATTTATCCTATTAAAAGACAGGTATGTGGTTTTCTCCGGGTCTTCCGGTTTCCTCCACCAATAAAACTGACCGCCACCATATAACTGAAATATTGCTGACCACCATCAAGCACACAAACAAACAAATCAACTAAACCAGCGCTATTGATAATCAAACCCGTCATTCAAGCTGAGGTCACAGTTCAGTAAATTTCAGGGTTGATGGTCTCAAATATATTTAATATATACAGCCAGGGGAGGAATGAATGTGATAAGCTATGAGTTACAGGGGAGGAAAGAATGTGATCAGATGTGGGTTACCGGCGATACAGGGGAAGAAAGAATATGATCAGCTGTGTGTTACCGGCGATACAGGGGAGGAATGAATATGATAAGCTGTGGATTACCGGCGATACAGGGGAGGAATGAATGAGATCAGCTGTAGGTTACCGGCGATACAGGGGAGGAATGAATGTGATCAGCTGTGGGTTAACGACAATACAGGGAAGGTATGAAGGTGATCAGCTGTGTGTTACCGGCGATACAGGGCAGGAATGAATGAGATCAGCTGTAGGTTACCGGCGATATAGGGGAGGAATGAATGTGATCAGCTGTGGGTTAACGACAATACAGGGAAGGTATGAAGGTGATCAGCTGTGGGTTACCGGTGATACAGGGCAGGAATGAATGAGATCAGCTGTAGGTTACCAGCAATACAGGGGAGGAATGAATGTGATCAGCTGTGGGTTACCGGCAATACAGGGCAGGAATGAATGTAATAAGTTGTGGGTTACCGGCAATACAGGGAAGGTATGAAGGTGATAAGCTGTGGGTTACCGGCAATACAGTGGAGGAATGAATGTGATCAGCTGTGGGTTAACGACAATACATGGAAGGTATGAAGGTGATCAGCTGTGGGTTACCGGCGATACAGGGCAGGAATGAATGAGATCATCTGTAGGTTACCGGCAATACAGGGGAGGAATGAATGTGATCAGCTGTGGGTTACCGGCAATACAGGGGAGGAATGAATGTGATAAGTTGTGGGTTACCGGCAATACAGGGAAGGTATGAAGGTGATAAGCTGTGGGTTACCGGCAATACAGGGGAGGAATGAATGTGATCAGCTGTGGGTTAACGGCAATACAGGGAAGGTATGAAGGTGATAAGCTGTGGGTTACCGGCGATACAGGGCAGGAATGAATGAGATCAGCTGTAGGTTAACGGCAATACAGGGGAGGAATAAATGTGATCAGCTGTGGGTTACCG